>JASDQU010370879.1:38455-61907 GCA_032191745.1 Picea mariana
CTTCTGGATCTGTTGGTTCTTCTGGTTGAATTGTTGCGGTCGCGACAATAGCAGTGGGGTCTACGTCGATGATCTGTCTTTTACCAGTATTTTCAGAATCAGATTCTGAATCAGGGTTCGACTCCTTGTCTTTGATATTGGCCACCAATGATTGTTTTGAGCAACATTCATCGGTGTTGTGCCAGGGGATTTTGTGGAAATCACACCATTTTCCGGTGTCCTTCTTTGTCTTCCCATTACCCTTCCTTTCCTGTGGCTTGGACTGGTTTTCAAGAGACTGTTTGTTAGGGTTGTCTTTGTCATACTTTGGTTGTTGAAGATTTGTAGACCCGAACTCTCGTTTGTTCTGGTGCTTAAATTTCTGCTCGATTTTAATAGCATATCGATAAGCAGCACTGAGTGATGAGATGTCCAGAAAATCCATTTCAGTTTGGATGTATCTGTGTAGAGCCCCACGATATTTCAAAACCAAATGTCGTTCAGAGTCTTTGATACCCAGCTTGGTGCGCAAGGTATGGAAGGTATTGGTGAAATCTGGAACTTCTTGGCCCCTCTCTTCCCGGAATGTGGTCCATCTCATGTATTGGTCCTCATAGTTGCCAACAGGGTAGTATTGTTCCTTTACCGCATCCACAAAAAATCCCAAGTGGGCTTGGCCCCATATATTCTAGACTCCTCTGTGGAACTCTGCTCCCAGTAAGTTTCCCACCAATGTTTGACATGGGGGAGAGCCCTAAGGAGTGCAAAAGTGATCTTTTCCTTGTCTGAAAAATTATGAACAGAGAAATAACCTTCTAGCAGATTTAACCATCTATCTAGGGCATCTGCATCTATTTGACCTTCAAATATGGGAATATCAAAATTAACATGTACCTTGAAAGGAGAGGTGCCTCCAAAGTGGCTGCTTGATGAGGATGTGCCTGATTCTATCGACAGGCGTTGAAGGATGTGGGAAAAATTCTCCATCATTTCATCCCTCTATCACGTGAGAGCTTGCTCAAGCAACAAACTCATAGGATCGTCTGCTCCATCGTTTTTCTTTTCTTCCACCATTGAGGGTTTCTTGGGTGTACAAGAGTGATTTTCATCAAGAGAGACAAGCTTGAGACCCAACTTGCTATAGTCGCACCTTTTCGGGGACATGCACTAAAAAACGATCAAGAGCAGCCTACTCTGATACCACTGATCCGGATTATTTTTGACACAAAATGAGAGTGGGGATATAACACAGAAATACTCAGAGATATTGCAAGAGAGACACCAATATAACCGAGATATAGCAGAAATATAAAAAGAGTCACAGATATATAGTAATACACGATTTCTATTAATGAAATAAATGTATAGAGACTGTAAAATACAGAGTGAAAGACTCAATAGAATAGTGGCAGCTTATCTCTGAGAAGAGATGTGACTGCTACTCGCATTCAGAAGAAGATGATTATTACAATGAGGCTCTAAGGGCATTTTTAACAAAAGTAAAATCCAAAACCCTAACCCCAAAAGATGAAAATCCAAAAGGTTTGTGGGCGCCGATGGGGATAGTTGATACGTCAACTTCCCAGGGGTGTAGCTTTTGCATATGATCTCCGTTTGGGGCGCTCAATAGCTCGTTGGAAAGATCCATTCGAGAACTACAACTTTTAGGGCCTCAAAATGTTGATCCATGTTGCTCCCTTTTCTCAAAAAACATCGTTTAGGGCCTCAAAATGGCCCCAGAAGTTTAAAAAACTGCTAAAAATAATAAATTACCAAAATTGCCCGAAACATGTTTTGGGCCAGTTGGAGAAGGTGGGTGGCCATTGATATCCACCTGGATCACCACTAAATATACTTGGGTTTATTATATGAGGAAGAAAAGTTATGTCTTTGAGTATTTTAAAGAATTTAAAAACTTGGTTCAAAAGAAAGAAGGAAGGTTCATCAAAATTCTTTGATTGGATGAGGGAGGAGAATATACATCGAGGGATTTCTTCAAATATTGAAAAATGTAATGGAATACAAAAAAAAATACATAGTGTCGCATACTCCTCAGAAGAATCGAGTAGTTGAAAGGAATAATAGAAGTTTAGTTGAATGTGCATAGAGTATGCTTGAAGATAACAATATTACTAACTCGTTTTGGGCTGAAGCAATCATTATTATTGTTTTTTTGAAAAATAGAAGTCCAACTAAAATTTTAGACCATAAAAATCCTTTTGAATCTCTTTATGGCTATAAACTGGTAGTAAGTCATCTAATAGTATTTGGAAGAAAATCATTTTATCATGTTCTCAAAGAAGACAGGAGAAATATTGATGCTAAAGTAATCAAGTGCATTTTTATTGGTTACTATTCTAATCACAAAGTATATAATATTTTTTATCCCAACACCCACGATTTTTGCAAGTAGAGATGTATTATTTCATGAACATGAAAATGAAGGTCATAAGGTGTATAGTTATGATGCATGGCGTATTCCTTATGACTATGATGAAAATGTCAAAGAAGTAGTAGATGTTGAATCAGGGAAAGATGTATATTTAAGCAACATGGACACTTCAAGTAGTCAAATCACATCAAGAGGAGGAGAAGATTCACGACAAAGTAGAAGAAGAGGTGAAAGAGGTGAAGCACCATGGATATCATCACAAAAAGCTCAGTCACCTGTAAGACTCAAGTAATGAATGTTGCAGAACCTTTGGATTTTGAACAAGCTAAAAAGAATAAAGAATGGAGGGATGCTAGGAAAGAAGAGTATGATTCCATAATGAAGAATGAAACATGGGAATTAACAGAACAACCTAGCAATAAAGTCCCAATAGGATCCGAATGGTTGGTCAAATCCAAATTTAATGTTGATGGTAGTATAGATAAATATAAATCTATATTGACGGCAAAAGGTTATTCATAGAAAAAGGGAATTGATTATAAAGACACTTTTGCACTTGTAGCTAAGTTGAACACCATTATATTAATGATTGCATTAGCTACAAAACATAATTGGAAACTACATAAGTTGGATGTTAAGTATGCTTTTCTAAATGGGGAATTAAAGGAAGAAGTTTGTGTTGTTCAACCTGAAGGGTTTGTAAAGAAAGGCCAAGAGAATTTAGTTTGTAGGTTAAAGAAAGATTCATATGGGCTAAAACAGGCACCGATATCTTGGTATATAAAGATTGACACTTTCTTATTTCAGAAAGGTCTTATGAAAAGTAAGAGTGACCCTAACCTGTATATCAAGACAAATCAGAAGGGGCATTTTTGGGAAATTGGGCAACCCAATGGACATTGACATGAAACCCAAGGAAGGTGCACTCCTTCAGGTGTATGGATTCTTGGAAGGATCACTTTTGTTGTAGGAAAATCTCCCTGCGGACGGGTAGATCTCCTCTTGAGAGCTAGACTCTTAACTCTTAAGATAGAATATGCTTATCATGGACACTAACTTCCTTTTAGATCTAGATAAACTAATGTGTGAGGAGGAAGGAGAAAAGAAGTACATTTTATCGGTGTTTGACCCTACACGGTCCGAGTTGAGCTCTAATATTATGCTCCTCGATAATCCCTGTAGACAAACAAAAGTACAAACAACTTCCTACTCTACTGAGATTAGTTCGAAATAGATCTATCTATTAGAGACAAATTCATGTGAGATCAAACACAGATTTGAAAGAAACATGCGAAGCATATTATATTAAAGAGAACAACAATGAAGAATGCTTATAGCCATAGATGTGAGTGTAGCAGCTTCGCCAAGTCTTCCTCATCCGAGCCCTTGCTCAAATAGTCTACCCACTAAATGTTGATGTTTCGAAAGACACTTTATTCATGAGATCATAGGTTGGATGCTTCACCATACTTTCTTCCTTTTTCACCATGAGAAGGCCTGTTTAAATAGGCTTGGAGAGGCCCAACTTCTTGAGATATCTTTGGGGTAAGTTGAAGATTTTCCTCCTCCAGTTATGGATCTACCCTAAGATCATGGCTTGACCAAGGATTCAAATCCAACTGCCTTTAGATATTGAGGGGATCTTTCCATCATTCTTCTCAACAAACAAATCTTCGCCTAGAATAGGTAGTGCTCCCCCAAAAGGGGCATCAGAGCATTATAGCGATCCCAAAGAGAAGGAAAGCAAGTGTTGGTGTTATAACAGTCCCCCAGAAGGGTGGACAAAGCATTATAACGCTCCCTAACAATGTATATGGGAGCGCTCCTCCCTAAAACTCAATTTTTAGTGGTCCTTCCAATAGCAAGAGACTTGTATTTCTAGTAGACTGATTCCTCCTCTTCATAACTAATCTTTGAGGTGTCCTAAGTGTCCCTATCATGTTATTGGAGGCATGACATAGGCAAGAAGGTTGTATGATGTCAACAACACTTATACACTTGCAGTCAATATGCGACACTTGTGACACTTGCGAAATGAGTAATTTTGAGGTGTAATAGATTGCCCCCCAAAAGTATGAAGTTAGAAGACGAGAACTAATAACTGAAATACTTTGCAGACTTTCAAGCAAGGGTGCGAGCTCAGAGAACTTGATAGAAGTTGCACACAACCATCAAACGAATGTTAAGACATGCTTCAAACCTAAGGCATGCATACCTATGCTTGAGTGATAGAGACTTTCAAGGTATGGCCACCATAAATACACTGCGGATCCATAATTATATTGATAAAAGGTATAGCCACAATAAATACATTGTGGATCTATACTCCCATGACCTAAACTGATCGTAGCCATTAAGAATACAGAGTGGATCCACGAGATGACCAGACATAGCCATGGCCAATACAAAGTGGATCTATGTGACAACATATGTGTCATTGTTCAAGAGAAACTTCGTCGCAACCTGGGCAAAGTACATATCAGAGTGATCACTCAACCCAGGGTCTTCTTACTGATCTCAATGTAGTATGAATCTAACCATGTGAATAGATGTATTAATGTCGAACATGGTAGAAACCACTTGATTACCGGTCAATGATGTAAACCGTTAACAAGCATGAGGGAGATCACCATTAATGTCAATGATTCCCAAGGTACTCTAGTACATTCCAACGAATGTGAATGGATGAGCTGAAGTCGAACATCCATGGAATCATCCGATCAGAGTTCAATGATGTAAACCCACTGTCGAACATGAGGAAACCTACCATTGAGGCATGTAGGTCCCAAAGTACTAACTGGTTTCTAAGTCTAGTTCTTGGATAATGTGTTGAAGTTGACAGTAATAGACTCGTCGAAGGAGGGCCTTGATGTATCCCCTCATCAACGACACGAAACAGACACAGAGATGTAATTGGTAGATCAAATGAACATGGATTGACATGAGTATTTGAGACAAGGTATTTGCGATGGCTGACTCTCGAGGCGGATACTTCCCTTGAACATTGAGGCATGACAGTAGAAACATGACATGGACCAAAACTTGATGATGCAGTGGATGTTATGACTTAACGTCAGGTGACCCAAAGGAGTAAAATAAACTCAAAGCATTGTCTTAGTGCAGAGGTTCAGTGGATTAATATGTGCACAAAGACTAAGTGCCGTGTTCAAGGGCGACTCTAAGAGTTACTGGTAATGTTCTCAAAAACTGCTTGGCTTGCTTCCTTCAATTGTTTCCCCCATCCAGATAGATGAGTAACTCTTTTTAATTTAACGAGCTCGAGGAGGGTAACACATGCTCGATATAACTCACCTTCGGTAAGTTCCTCTTCCTTTTTTTAACGAACTAGAATAAGTAAGGGTTCAGTCCTGTATGGGCCTGTCGATGTTTGTTTTAACGAGTCCAAAGATAGAAAAATCGAAGGTTTTTCATGATTATAGAGTCTAGAAAAAAACTTAAAAGAGAACTCTCTCAGTTCCTTTTTCATAAAGTAGTTTGATGAGACCGAAAAAGAAATAAACTATCACTCAACGGACATTTTCTTCAAATAATTTAACGAGCGTGAAGAGAAAAAGGTCACTTGGCAATCTTTTCATGTTTAGAGAGTCTGAAAAGAACTTAAAGATGACTCCAATGTTGTCCTTTTTCATAATGTTAGTCTCGCAAGGCCGAAAAAGAGATAAATTATCACTCGAAAGACGCCCTTTCAAAGATTTTAACGAGTGGGAAAGGAAGCAAGATCACTCGGAAATCTTTTCATGTTTAGAGAGTCTGAAAAGAGCTTAAAGAAGACTCCAAGGGGTTCCTTTTTCATGTATCCATACAGGTCTGAAAAAGAGATAAAAGTTTACCTGAATGCATTCTCATGTATTTACGAGCACGAAAAAGAACAAAGACTAAGCTCGTTATGCCCCCATCTTGAAATCTAGTGGCTTAACTCTAGAATGATCATCAAAGGCTAGAGACGTGCCCCCCAAGCTTCAATTTATTCACCGACTTTGATATTGTCACCAATTTCTCTACGAGATGAGAAAAAGGAGAAGGGTGGATGAAGAGAAGGTTCAGGAGAGGTGACTATTTCATTTTTTAATGAGCTTGACATAGGAAAAAAAATATACTTAGGGCCTCTATTTCATTTTTTAATGAGCTTGCCACAAAGAAGAGAAACTATGCTCGTGACTGCTTCTTGATCATGGCTTCCAAGAGGATAATGCTCTAGAAGGATACCATGTCAAGGGACAAAACTTAGTCATGGCTTCCAAGAGATCCACGCTGGATGGAAGATAATCACTCGAGAAGGAACACATGTCGAGGGTTGCGATAGGAGTAAGGATATTAGGCTTCAATAATCCTATTGAAGAAATCACCATGTCCACTACCGGATCCAAATCATCGGAAGTTGAAATCATGGGAGATGATGAAAAATCAACACCAGGAGGGGAGATAGATTGTATATCTATCCTAATTTCTTCACGAGGGGGAAGAAAAGAGGATCAGCGACGGTTATTATCTCAAGGTAACTTTTCAATATGAAGCATTTTCGGAATAGATTCATCCAAGGGAAAAATTGGGGTAATGTAGTTGATCGCAGATGACAAGGAACTCAATCATGATTGCATCAAGGAAACTTCAGGAACTAATATATGTTGGTCATCCGACGAGGGAGAAGTGGATTGGATAGAAAGGTATGATTTTTCGGCTGGACTAAGTGGCACGGTGTCACCTAGTGCATCGAATTCCAATGGACAAGGGACAATCCAAGGGTCAGATGATTCCGAAGATTGATAAACCACGGTCGAAATCATATCGATGGTGGCAATATGATGTGTATTCGGTGGAAGTGGTGTAGGGAAGGTACCCATGAGGCTAGAATATTTTAGTAAGCCAACACCAACACTTTCATACGTGACCTTGTGGTCTCCCAAGAAAGGAGTATTGTTGGTAGCGGGAGCGCGAGCATCAGTCGTGTAGAAATCCAACTGATCAACAGTGACAATTTTTCCCTGATGAGGAAATTGGACACATTGAAAAACTGATGAGGCAACGACAGTCATAGCATAAAACCAACTTCTTCCAAGTAACAAGTTGTAATCGAGGGGAGCATCGACCACCTTGACATCAACAGTAACATTTTTTCCACCCAATTGGATGGGCAGGGACTGTAAAAGCCCATGGGGATGAAAACCTCACCCATCGAAGGCGCGTGACATCATTGGGGGTTTCTTAAGTGCGGGTGATTTTAAACCTTTCCAACACGCTAAAGACATGACACAAGTTGAGGCTCCCTCATCCAGAATAGTTTGGTGTATTTTTTGATTGTGAACAACAACATCAACTTGGAAAGCAGGTTGGTGGGAGAGTCGAGACACATAATTTTCCAGGTTAAACATGATATGGTTGGATGACTCAGGATCAACAGTGCCAAGAGTGGCCAAGAGCATTCTATGTTGACTGGGACAGTGCTGTAGAACTTCTAACGCAGACATAGCACACGGTGCTTGAGACAAATCTTCAACAATGTTGTAGTTCTGGGTGGCACGTGAACTAGGATTAAAGGTAGCTTTGCAGATAGTGCTCTTAGGAGGGCATAAGATAGAGTCGAACGTAGGTTTCTCAATCTGAAGTGTTCCAGATGAAGGATTAACCAATGGAAGACTAATGGAGGACAATGATGGATCCGGTAAAGTACCGGTATCGTTAATGTCTTTTCCTTTGTCAGGGTTACCTGGTGTGTCATATGTATTAGAGCGAGTGGTCAAATTAATCGCATTAAACATATAAATATGTGCACTCGACGAAGCCTCATTATTAGGATGGCTAGAACTGCCCCCAGGAGAGGGGGTTTCAACAACCATGGCTTACTACTATGGAAAAGGCTGAGTAAGCAAAGTGGGTTGTGAATTTCCTTGGAAAATTTTGGTCACTTCATTGTGAAGTGGGCAGTCTCGAGTGTAGTGATCATCACTACAAATGATACAAGGGAATTTCAGTTTCCGTTGTGTTTTCTTTTTGGTAGCAGGTGTTTGAGATGGATTTTTCGGTTGTTCATTGTTATTTTTTGATATATTCTTTGTCTTCTTCTTACCTCCGGATTGTTGTGAAGGGGCAGAGTGNAGATGAAGATGATGGCTTAGATGGATCGGTATTATCTCGAGCAGCATTCGGAAGAAAATCATACAAAGTACCAAATTGGGAATAAACCAAATCTAAATACTGAGCCCGAGCGATGGCTTGTTCCTCTGTGACCGCGCCACCCATAGCGACATTGCGAGCTATCCAGGATAAAAGTGATTTAGTAAACCATTCCGCCAATAACATGTCAGGAATGATTGCCTTGATCATCCTTCATTGTCGCCTCCATTCAAGATAAATCCATCATGCTAGGAGCCAAAATACTGACAAGAAGACTACACCCACACCCGAAGCAATAGGTCAACAAGACGCAAGATGACGACATTCAAAGGAAATGCACAGGATAATACCCGACTTCGCCAACAACCCAACCATTAACTAATAAGCAAGATGTCTAAGTGCGAAGGGTGAATTGTTACCAAGCTACTATGGTCATAAATGTTATCATAAGGTGAACTGAGTTAGGCACTGAACAACATCAAGAAATGTTGATTAACAAATACCCAATAACCATTAGATTAAGTGACTACCGATCTATGCTACTTATAAATAATCGAATTGTTGTCTAAATTGACAAGTCCTAATTAATCAATAAATACAAATCTAATTTAACAATTTGACAGTACCTAACTATATTAACAATATCAATATATATAACGTTATTAGTAGAAAACTATTAACAATATTAATTACAACATTCTGTCCATCATAAATATAATCTGTTGATGACCGTAATGCGATTTGTTGTCTAATTTATATAAGTGGTTGTTGTCAATATATAAACGCTACCCAATATGTCAATATCAATATATTGAATTTCCCAAGTGAAAACATATCAATAAACACGTTGTCCCGCACATTGATATCAATAATCACGATGTCCAAAATTATCATTGTCTAGATGATATCTGGGATGCGAATGTAGCCTAAAGGCATGTTTCCTAGCATTGAAAAGGAGGCTCTATCTAAAAATTTGTGGTCTATTATCACAGGACACCTGCTAACTGTTACTCATAACAAATTCATTGTAAATAAAATATTGTTGAGTTAAAACCCTTGTGGCAAATCGTTGTCAACAAAGGCTAAGCCATCCACAACTTAATGTTGTTAGCTACAAAGTAAACTCATGGTCAAAACATAGTGCTTATTTATTACATAACTAAATGCTAAATAATACACCCAGATGACAGATCTTGCACTCATCAAAGGTTAAACTGCAGTCCTCCATAAATATTCAACGTTGTGATACAATCCAGATTTTTGTCCATACTAAATTCTAATTCAACAATGAAATCTTTGTACAATAATAAAATTTATGGGCATGGCTATCCGTTATCCATAATATATTAAAAAAACGCAGGAATAAAAATGCTATCTCTATTAGGTTAAAAATGAATTGCTATGAAAACGGGATGGAATTGTAGTCTCAAAAATGAAATCGTCGTGAAAAAGGAGTGAGTTCAGTGTGCAAGGGATCAGATAGATAATCGTTGGTAAGGTTCTACCAAAATGTTGCATTCATACCACGATTTTGCTAGCCAATAAGTAGTACAAAAAGATGGAGAAAAGCCATCAAACGCAACACCAAGGCATCCAAGGCAATAAACACAAATTCACATCATAAGGACACTCCCCCATTCACACATAATAACGATACCCTCTACATAGTAATTTCTTCCCCACTCACATAGTAGAAACGCACCAATGGCACACCTAAAAAGATACCATACACACCATAGCCACGCCACCATTTTCACAGTAAATGCAACTTCAAATCTCTATCACTCCATTAAGTTTGTTGCCTACGTATAATTAGACTGTATCTATATGAAATTCAATTCCAAGAAATCTAGGTATTTGAGTAAATAATATGTGGTCGGTTAATCTATTTAAAACACAGAGTAATAAAAGAAATAAAACACAGTCCAGTGTGGCCAAAGGCATTGTAAAGATTCATCATCAAAAGTACTAAATCACAGAGTTAAATGGTAGACAAGATGTATAAAAAAACCCACATAGTAAATTTGCCAGGAAATGTATCCAACACATACTTAAATTGCTAGGAAAGGTATTAAAAACGCAGAGTTACTTCCCCAGGAAATGCATTAAAAATGCAAATGTAAATTGCTAGGAAGGGTATTAAAAACATAGAGTTACTTCACTAGGAAATGCAATAAAAATGCAGAATTATATAATTGTCAGTAAGGGTATTAAAAATGCAGATATCAAATGTAGAGGATCGTAAGTAGTTTGTTGCGGGAAGGGAAAATCAATCGCAGCGGTAATGAATCGCAACAAGGTGCAAGACAATCACTCGACCAGGAACAATCAATAAGGGTAGACAATTAGGCGACATTATCCTTCGTTCATCCATGCACAACAAAAGCAAGGCATTAGGATCTATAGGTCTATTAACATCGAAGTGACGACCATCGATCCAGATCCTGACCGACTTCTTAGACATGGATTGATGATCAAGGAATGAGGACGAAAGATAAAGCAGAACCTCTTCATAATAATCATTAAAATAGATAGAACGGTCATAGCAGTCAGGGATCGATTGCCAAGGGAATCAATTCAAAGAAGCGATCGTAAAGCTATGGTGAATTTAAGCTCTCAATTAAAAATGCTAATTAAAACACTTTGTTTACACAATTAAAAGCACACAAATGAAAGCGCAAGATCAATATTAATCCACCATTCAAAATAAAAGCATGCATACCATATCCCAAGGTGACATCTCTTAGTCGTTGTCCGACGTGCTTCGTCTCTCTCCCGCTTGCCGACTATTGTGACTTCACCGGTACCTTCCAACCAATGCTAGGGGAACTCTTCTTTACCCTTAGCTCCCCGAGCCACAAAGGGGCCACTCACACTAAGCCAAAGAAAAACTAGCTCCCAGCTCACCTCACAAAGCTGAGCTACCACTCATCTCTAAGCCGAGTATCCCAATTCCCACAAGATACGTCAATCAAGTCAAATATTCTGCAGCATAACGTTACGCATAAATCAAGAGATCCATACTCCTCCTCCTCCCTCCTTTATATAGAGTTTCTAAGTGATTTCTTTCCCAAACTCCCATTTAATTTATTTTTCAATAATTTAATTCAGAAAAACCTCCCCCGTACACATGTCACTCATCCCCTTAGTTGCACCATAAATTAATTTCATTAATTATTTAATTAAACCTATTTCCATCGCCCACCTAAAATCATTCCTAGAATCGCTCTTAGGTGTCCCCATATTCCCTTACACATTTTAATGACTTACACCCTTACTAAACTCCTAGTTGAGTTCAATTTAGAAAGTTCTTAAAGCCAAGATTCCTTCCTAAGTTAGTCATTCTATTTTTTCGTTATGTTTCCCTTTTTCTTTATGTTTCCCCCTTTTCCCCTTAGTTTCCTAAATATTTTAAGTTTCCCTCTTTTCCTTTTTTATCTAAAACTGAAATTAGCAAGTGTAGAAATTACCTTTTTCCCCTTCTTCTTTTTAATTAATAAATTTTAATTAGCATAAATAACAAACAATCATTTCCCCTTTTTGAAAATTTAATCCTCCAAAGTAATTTGATTTTAATAAATTAATTGAATTTCTTACCCCCTTCTCATCACATGTTTAATGATTATTATTATTATTATTATTATTTTTTACCACAAGTATCACTTAGACCTAGATTTTATTTTCCTAGGTTGGGCGACATTTTTATTAGGGATATTGTTTTTAAATCTTTCTTATCATATCATCATTATAAGTCTATTTGGGTTTATTCACTGATTATTTAACAATGCAACATGCCCTTCAGGATCCACTAGGTGCTCCAAGGGTGCCACTCACCTCATTCTGTTTATCTTGTGCGATGTGCCCTTCAGGACACACTACGTGCTCCAAGGGTGCCACTCACTTCTTTCCATTTTTATTGGGTGGCATGCCCTTCAGGATGCACTACGTGCTCCAAGGGTTCCACTCACCTCTTAACTGACTTGGTAGACATAAAAAGCCCTTGGAGTCAATACTCCACCGGGTGATCTTGTGGGAGACTAAGGGCCTCTAAGGAATACTGTCACAGTCTTCCCTCACGGCATCGTGGGCCTTCTCGAACTAGGTAATCATTAACCTATAGTTCAAGCCAGGGAGTGAGTGCAAGTAGGCTGTGGCAGGGCTATTGTCCACACCTCTCCCTCAACGTCTCTAGTTGTCATGCGTGACTCCTCTACTCCACTTGTGAGTCTAGTTGACAAGATATCGTCAGCCTGCATCATCAATGAATCATGTCAGAAATAAAATCAACCATCATAACATCTAATCATATGTGCATATTTCATATCAACAATAATAAAAACCCAATAGTCCACTCCCTGACTCAATCCAGAGTCCAAGGGGTTTCATCGATGCCTCTGCATCCTCGAGGTCCACAATCCTACACACTCAGGAGAACCCAGTCAATAGAACCTATCTATGTCAAAACAACAAAATAGCATGTCATCATATCCATAATTCCTCATAATCATAATCAGAGGCCCAATAGTATAATAATCTGAATCACTTGCAAGCAAGTGTCCTCAAAGAATAAGTTCTCTCAGTGCGAGCAAGAGTGGGATGTTACGTATGCCCCCTATTGGTCTAAACTTCATCCCGAAGTTTCATAGTATATAAGTGTCGAATTAATTTGTATAATAGTATCATAAGTCTATCTATGATAGAAAAAAGGATAGTGTTGGTGCATATCATATGCTTCCTCCCAGGTCGCTCAGTGCGGACTATAGTTGTCCCAGTGGACCTTGACCGAATCCACTATTCGACCCCATAGATTTCGAATGTGATGATCCAGGATGTGGATCGACTCAGCCATAAGGTCCCCCTTGTTTGATACCTGCAAGGAAATCATGTCAATAACATGTGTAGGATCACTAATATAATGTCTCAAAATAGATACGTGAAAAAGATAGTGCATACGCCTCAAAGAATCAGGCAAGGCTAGTCGATAGGCCACGGGCCCCTTCCTCTCCACAATCTCGAAAGGTCCCATGAACCTAGAAGATATTTGATCTCCCTTTCCAAACTTCATCGAAATCTTATGCGGTTTTACCCGCAAGAAGACTCGATCACCAACTTTGTAACTACGGTCGACACGGTGTGCATCGACATAAATCTTTTTTCGATCCTATGCTTATTTGATCCTTTGTCTTAGTTTTTTTATTTGATCTTCCATTTCTTGGATCACTTATGTTCCCAACAGGACCCTATCCTCAAGTTTATCCCATCTTATAGGCGTCTGACACGGTCTCCCATAAAGAAACTCGAAAGGTGTCATATTAATGGTGCTTTGGTAACTGTTGTTATATGCGAATTATACCAGGGGCAAGAATTATTCCCAATTCTTATGTTGGTCGATCACATACATGAGAAACATGTATTCTAAGATTTGGTTTGTTTTCTTGGTCTTCCCGTCAGTCTCCAGGTGATACGCAATACTGAAGTTAAGTTGGGTTCCCAAGGCCTCTTGGAAACTAGTCCAAAATCGTCTAGTAAACATCGATCCTCGATTGGATATAATCCTCTTAGGCAATCCATGCAACCTCACAATCTCACTGATGAAAACTCTAGCTATGTCAGGTGTCCTAATACATCGTATGGACATGAATAAAATCAACACTCTTTTTCAAAGTGTCGACTACCACAAAAATCGAGTCATGTCTCCTTGTCATCAATGGAAATACAACAATGAAATCCATCGAAATGACCTCCCATTTTGATTCTAGAATAACGTGAGGATGTAGTAATCCTATTGGATGTCTATTTTGAGTCTTTATCTGCTGACATTCTACACATATGGCCACATAGTTGACTATGTCTACCTTCATTCCTTTCTAGAAGAATAAGGGCTTAAGGTCCACCCTCATCTCCATGACTCTTGGGTGAGCCATGTACATTGCTCTGTTCACCTTGTTTAGGATCAAACTCCTCAACTCATCATTCAGTGGTATGTAAATCCTATTTTTAAACCTCAATAATCCATCTTCATCAAACGTAAATCCTTCAATCCTTGGTACCATCATTTTTTTTGCCCGATAAAATCCTTGACCTCTTTCTACCAGTCATCGTCACGTTGTAAAGCTAGAATCTTTTCACCTAGATTTTTATGAAGAGGAAACACCAAAAAGATGTGTGGCATCTAAATCAATGCATATTCCACTCAGTTCACTATTCCTTTTATGTAAGTAATATCAAAATCGTATTCGCTAATCAATTTCGACCAATGTTGTTGTCACACATTCAGATCGCTTTGTGTAAAGATGTGCTGAAGTCCACAGTGGTGCATTTTTAGTTCAAATTTTCATCCAACAAGGTAGTGTCTCCAAAACTTCAAGGCATATACAATGGCTAACAACTCAAAATATTGCATCACATAGTTCTCCTCATGCCTTCTTAGTTTCCTCGTGATGTAAGTGATCACTCGACCGTCTTGCATCAAGACTCCTCCTAATCCTTCCTTGGATGTGTTAGTGCATACCAAGAAGTTTGCGTCCATGTCAGGGACCTTTAGTATCAGTGTTGTTGTCAACATCTCTTTGAGCCTCTGAAATGCTTCCGCACATTTCTCGATCCAAACAAATTTCTTGTTCTTCTTCTGCAATTTCATGATCGGATTTGCTATCTTCGAAAATCCCTCGACGAACTGTTGATAGTATCCTTCTAATCCCATGAAGCTACACACTTCTAGGACATTGGTTGGTGTAGGACATTCCATAATACTTTCGACCTTTGTTGGATCCACGAAAATACCCTCATCGGAGATGACATGCCCTAAGTAGTGAATATTTGATTGATAAAACAAGTATTTGGACAGTTTCCCATACAATTTTTTCTCTCGCAGACACTGTAGTACCAAGCACAAGTGCTTGTCATGCTCCTCCATCGTCCAAGAGTAAATCAAAATATCATCAATGAATACTTGGATGGACCTTTCCAAGAACTCATGGAACACCTCGTTCATCAGACTGATAAATACCCCTGGGGTGTTTGTCAATCCAAACAATAAAATAGTAAACTTGTAATGTCAAAACCTCATCTTAAAGGTGGTCTTAGGGACATCATCCTCCTTGATCCATAACTCATGATACGTCAATCTGAATTCAATCTTGGAAAACACTGTCGCACCCTTCATCTGATCAAACAGATCATCAATCCTTGGCAACGAATACTGATTCTTGATCATTTCCTTGTTTAATTGATGATAGTCAATGCAGAGTCTCCACGACCCATCCTTCTTTCTTATGAAAATAACAAGTGCACCCCATGATGACACACTTCAATGTATAAATCCCTAGTCCATCCACTCCCTACGTTGCGTTCTCAACTCCTGTAACTCCGGGGTTGACATACGATAAGGCATTCTTGATATTGGTTCAGTCCCTGGTTTCATATCTATTGTAAAATCCAATTCCCTCTCTAGTGGCATCCCAGGTAACACCTCCGGGAAGACGTATGCAAAATCTCTCACCAAAGGAATGTCTTCTAGACCTTCTGCTACTCCCTTTTCATTTAACGCATGGATCGCATAAAGATTACACCCCTTGTGCATGCTCTTTCGTAGATTCAAGGAAGAGATGAAACTTAGGGAGACTCCTTGGTTTCGACCTAAAATCACACGTCTTTGTCCCTCATCATCAACCATGATAAACCATTTCATCTTACAGTTGAGCATTGCCTCATGCATTTCCAACTAGTCCATACCGATCACGACGTCATAAGACCCTAAGATCGTGACATACAGGTTGGCCCTGGTGACAAACTCTCTCAGGTTAAGGGTACAACCCATAACCTTTATTCCAACCTTTTGTTTGGCTCTCGAAGCCATCTCTACAAAGATAAACTCATCCTTCTCGACTGCATTTACCTTAATCCTTTTTAGTGCTACAACAGAAATGAAACTCTCGGTAGCACCGGGATCTATTAAAATACTAAGGGTCTGGTCAGTGATGGTACCTGACGTCTCGAGCATAGTCGACTGGTTCTCTACCTGGCATTTATTCACCACTACATGAATCCGATGGGCCTTGCCCAAATCTCCAATGGTAGTGGGTCCGACTAATCCAAATTCTCTAGCCCTATCCACTAGGAAGTCGTGCTGGTAGTGTGGCTCCTCACAAGTTGAAAACCCCTTCTTCGGTCTAGTACTCCTGGTACCCGAAGTAGAAGCTGATGGCCCACTGGCCTGGAATCCTAGGCTGTTGTGCTAAACATGCCTAAACTATTGTTGTTGCGGCTGACATTGTTGTTGATGTTGGTCACTGAGGTGTAGTGAAAGTGGATCCTCTCTCGAAGCCATGATACCCTGGTGTCTGTCTAGCTAGTTTCTGATGCTTCTGTGCACCATATGACACATGACCTACTGGTCTCATTGAATTCCTTATCTGACCTCTGCTGATAAGCTCCTCCTCTGCTATGAGGGCCTTCTAGATGGCATCATGTAAGGTCTGATGCATCAAAATCCTAACATTTGCATGTATGTTGACATTAAGGCCGAATAAGAACCTATTGACCTTAAGTTTCTTAGTATTAAGGTGCAGAGCATACCAAACCAACTCCATAAAATGAGCCTCGTGCTCGGGAACAATATGGTCTCCCTGTCGTAAGGCATTGAACTCATTGAGCTGACGCTCAATGAATTCCTCTGATAGGTACCTCTCTCAGAACAATTTCTCAAACAATTCCCATGACACATCTTCAATGACCATGTTCAATTGTAGAAGGAGAATTTTCCACCATAGAAGAGTGCTCCCCTTCAGTTGAAAGACCACCATGCGGACCTTAATGTTCGAGGTATAGTCGCAAAGTGAAAATCACATCGCTATATTCTCCAACCATGCCTCAACGACTGTGTCGTTTGGGGCACCAAAGAACTCAAGAAATTTGACCCTCTCGAGTTTGTGGTGAATGATACCAGTACTAACCAGAGCACGTGGTGGACCCTCAGGGGGTGTCCATGTTGTGGCCTCATTTCTGTCCAAACGGATTATCAGTGCCTCATACATGCACTGAAAGGACCTCATCAGCCCAACCACATCTCCCACCGGTATCTGCTCCTTCTTGACAACATGTTCGTCTCCCTGGGGATTAGACCCCTCGGGAGTGGATGCTACTGGAGGCATCACACCTCCTTCCCTAGCACACTGTCATCTGCCTCCATGGAATCCTCTAACCATCATTACCTGCATGAATACAAGTCAACTTAATTATAAACATTATAACCGAACATCATATCAATAAAATACATAGTGTTCCCAACTCGTGGGTTGAACCCCCCTCTGATACCATATGTAATGACCCCATCGTTAAGACTACAAGAAAAGCAGAAAGTGCAATTTTTTTTTTTTAAGGCAGGAAGGCAACGACAACAAACAGTTGAACCACACAACCTGATGACGAACACATGCACACATATCAGGCCACAAACAACAATGAATAAATGCACTAGCACAACGATCAACTGGGTGAAACATGCATAAATCAAATATAGGCACGACTCTCCATCGGACGCACAACATGATGACGTTTACAAGCTAAGAACAACATCCACAATCCTGACACAATGGTCTCGACGACTAGTAACTAGAAACTCTATGGAATGCAAAACCAAACACATGAAATAATTACAACCCACGCGCCCACAAAGAACTTACAATGATCAAACAACACCCACAACAGAAGGCAAGACTCCAGCCAAGCTATCATTCACCTCTATGTTATTGGATAATCAGTAGGTGCGGACACTAACTGATCTCCCTAGATCCACCTAGATCTAGAACAAAACACACCAGAACATGATGCTTTCCTTAAGTTTTAAATACTGAATTTACTAATTAAAGAGGGATAGGTGACATACCGTTTAAATGTTGCTTCCTCTCGCCATTGCCATCCTAGCTCCATTCCAACACTCATACAATGATGATCCTGCAAAAGAACGCAACCAACCAAAGTGATAGTAATAGCATAAACTCAATATAAATCTATGTATGTGATCAAGGAATCATACAATAAAACACAACAAGATTTATAGCAAAGAATCATATTAAATGTGAAAGAGATATTACAATCATGGCCTTGATGTCGTAAGGTCCCTTCCAATTGTCCTTCGTTCCCCACACACTTCCACTCCAAGAATTTTGAGAGTATAGATCTGATAATATTCACAATCTATCTTGAAAAAATGGCTCATCTAGCCAAGCTAACAATATCCAAGGCTCAATCCAATCCAAGTTAATCCCAAAAACTCCAAACTCAAAGCTCATCTCATCCAAGCCAACCTTATCCATGAGAGCTCCTCTCCTTTTACAAGCTGAAGAGGATAAGGTGAGGAGGTTAGGATGATCCCACCAAATCATGAAAGTGAGTAACATTCAAACCATTTGGATGCCACCTCACCATAGAAATTTCTCCTTCTAGAAGCATCGAGAAGATGCTTGTTTTTCCCACGTATGAGCATTCTCGCACCCTACTTATAGAGAAACCTGTGAACCTCTCACAACCCAGCTATGGTGCAGCCTGCAAGAATCAAACATTCTCGCACCCTAGCCATAGTGCAACATGCAAAAATCCTCTTTAATAGGGTTTTTACAAAGGGAAATGCAACTTCTTTTCTCAGGAAAAGTTCTTTTCCCTTCTTTCTTCAAGAACTCGGGCCACTGAACCCTCTGAAGAATACAGATAGGTTTACATAATTAACGATCATAGGGATGAAAAAAATAATGTGTAACAAAGAGCCCCCCAAAGTATGAAGTTAGAACAGAGTGATCGCTGAAATACTTTGTCGAGTGTGTGTAGGGAACAAGGAACAGTCGGTCGAAAACCTGCCAACAAACAAGGAAATACAATACAATAATATATCATCACTGAGGTAGGCATTCCCATACTCAGAATACAAATGACTCAAAGCATAAATGTTGACATGCAAAGGTCCATGTCAAGTAAGACAAGTCATGGCCACCAAACATACACTGTGGATCCATGCCAATATGACTCAAATCTGAACATAGCCACCAAAAATACATTTTGGATCTATGTGTTAAAGACTCAAATTTGAACATAGCCACTAGACATACAATGTGGATCTATGTAACAGTACACTGAATATACTCCAACGCAACCTAGATCTGTCAAAAAATATCTAGGGTCTTCATCTCCACCACTCTATAGTACGAATCTAACCATGTGAATACATGTGCTGAAGTCGAACATGGTAGAAACCACTTGATTACTGGTCATTAGTGTATACTATTAACAAGTGCGAGGGAAATCACCATTAATGTCAATGAATCCCAAGGTACTCTAGTATAATCCAACGAATGTGAATCAATGTGTTGAGGTCAAACACTCGATGGAATCTCTCGATTAGGGGTCGATAATGAAAACCCACTGTCGAAAGTGAGGAAACTTTCCATTGAGGATGCAAGTTCCAAGGTACCAATTAGTTTCTAAGTCTCATTCCTAGATAATGAGTTGAAGTCGACAGGAAAAGACTCGTCACAGGAGGGACTTAATGTATCCCACATCAATGACACGAAACAAGTAACAAGATTTGATGTAGATCAGAGTAACAAGTGATTCAGGACTGACTCAGGGATGGCCGATGCAATAGAAGGCTTTAAGGACTGTGGAAATGGCCAATGCAATAGAAGGATTTTCAGGTTAGACATCTTTTTGAACATATTGATGGGACAACAACTGTCTTGGAAACACTGACTCAACAATAGGGATCACATACCAAATTGTAATCTTATAAAGGAGTATGATCAAGAGACAAGCGGGTTTTCCAACCTAGACACAAAGCAAGTGAAAGGATGTCATGTTCAGAAGTGACTCTTCCACAAAACACAAGTTTAGATACATTTCTTTCCCAATTTTTCCCCCACCATTTCTGGCGAGTACCTCTTTATTTTTACACAAGCTTGAGGAGGATAACATATGCTTGTTGATGTAAGCTCATCCTTCGGACGAGTCCCTCAGAGTATGTTTAACGAACCCTAGGAAGGAGTGGTTCGGTCCCATATGGGCCTTTCAATGTTTGTTTAACGAGTCCAAAGAAAGAAAACTCATGGGTTTTTCATGTTTGGAGAGTCTGAAAAACACTTAAAGAGAACTCTCTCAGTTCATTTTTCGTAAAATAGTCTGATGAGACCGAAAAAGAGATAAACTATCACTCAACAAACGCTTTCTTCAAATACTTTAACGAGCTTGAAAATAACAAGGTTACTCGACAATCTTTTCAAGTTTAGAGAGTTTGAAAAGAGCTTAAAGGGAACTCCAAGGGTTCCTTTTTCATATAACCTTTACAAGTCCGAAAAAGTGATAAAAGTATACTAGGTTACATTCTCACATATTTATGAGCAGAAGAAAGAACAAAGACTAAGCTCGGTAACTTCTTCTCATGTATTTACGAGCATGAGAAAGAACAAAGACTAATCTTGGGATTGTTTTTATTTTTACGCAAGCTTTAAAACAAAACGAACTATGCTTGGGATAAATTTTATTTTTACACAAGCTTAAAAACTAAACAAAACTATGCTTGAACCTGGTTTCATTTTTACACAAGCTTGAACCAGAGGAAACTATGCTTGAGGTAGGTGGTGGCATTTTTACACAGGCTTGAACCAAAGTCAAAACTATGCTTGAACTTCCCAACACATTATCCATGAATTCGCATGGTTGGTACTTAGCCTCCAGCTTAAGAAGCTAGCTGCTCAACTTCAGCATGAAATCCATAGGCTGAGGCAAATGACCCCCAATCTTCATTTCATCCAACTGCAAAGGAGAATGAAATGAAGCTTCAAATACTAGACAAAGGACTTGGCTCAAACAGAGAGGGGGAAAACTATTTCATTTTTTTAACAAGCTTGACACAGAAACTAGAACTATGCGCGTAACCTCTGTTTCATTTGTTAACGAGGTTTCCACAGAGATAAAAAACTATCCGCGTAAGTGGTTTCATTTTTTAATGAGCTTGAAATTAGAAAACCATACTCAAGTCTGGTTTCATTTTTTAGCGAGCTTGAAATCAGAAAACCATGCTCAAGTCTGGTTTCATTTTTTAACGAGCTTGAAATCAGAAAACCATGCTCATAGACTTCTATTTCATTTTTTAACGGGGTTGCCTTAGAGATGCAAAAAATATCATCGAATCTCTTCTTGATCATGGAATCCAAGAGGACAATGCTCCAGAAGGACACCATGTCAAGGGACAAAACTCGGTCATGGCTTCCAAGAGGTCTTCACCGGAAGGAAGAAACACACTCTGGAAGGACACCATGTCGAGGGTTGCGACAGGAGTAAAGAGATCGTTCTCTAACAGCCCTATCGAAGAGATCACCATGTCAACTACTAGATCTAAGTCATCAGAATTTGAATCCATGGGCGACAATGCCACATAATTGACCTGTGGCAGGGGCGATACTGTCTGCATATAAGAACCACTAAGGGAGTTAATCCAATCGGGACCGATGAATGAAAGTTGATCAATAGTCACCATTCTTATATCGTGAGGGAAATATATCACATGAAAAATGGTGGACACAATAGCTTTCATTGCATAGACATAATCTCACCCAAGGAGTAAAGCAAAATCCAAGGGGTCAATAAAGGCAGTTTTCCCTCCCAAAGTTACAGGAAACTAAGGACGGGTCCCTAAAGGTTGACTGGTTCTTCTGTTAAAAGCTAACAGATTCTACGTAACAGGCATAAGCAGAGGAAAACGCAAAGCTTGCCAAGCAAAAGAGGACAAAATACTAATGGGCGCACCTTCATCTATCAATGTATGAGGAACGTCTCGACCACAAACCTGTACTGTAATCTGGAAAGGAATGTGAGAGGGAAGATGAGGTCTAGTTAGCACACCCCAATCAAAATGGATGGCCTCATTACTTGGATGGGGTTCCACAGGAGAAGGAGGAATACCCACCGACATGGTAGACTCTGTATCAATGAGAAAAACATGGGAATTATCGGGTTTACTTTTAGTAGGAGAGTAAGATCGACTGATGACAAGATCAAATCAACCACTTGGGTTGCATTCTCCAAGGGGAGAATGGTGTCGACAGGTGGAAATGGATCGACCACTTGGGTGACACTCTCTAACAGGAGAGTGGGATCAACCAAGGATGGGATCGAATCGATCTCTTTAGTTTCACTCTATGAGGGGAGAGAGGGACTGACCGAGGATGGTATTCGATCAACCACTTTGTCAACTGGTTCAACTAAGGATGTGACCATATTGATGACATGATCAACCAGATTGACTGAGGAAGGGACCGGAGTGATCATTCCATCAACTATAAGGTGGTCAAGAGCAAGCTTGTGATAAGCAGCTGGAAGTTGAGGCTGTGAAGCAGTCATGTATTCCAGTAATTTCGAGGCTTCATCCATACGAGGGAAAAGGTGAGTGACATGACTCCCTTTACATAACATACATGGGAACTTGACTCTACTTTTCTTCTTCCCAACGCTATCATGACTAGTTTATGGGAGTTCATCAACATGTTGTTCAGGCTAACGACATGGGTTGGTTAGGGTGTGTAGACCATACTTCTATAACCTTAGGTAGACCAAGGAAATCCTTAAGAAGATGGATACCCTTACAAAGCCAGCAAGGGTACTTGGGATTATGGGTTGTTTGGGTGATCTTGACATCATTAACACTCCCAGCATGATTAAAAGTAATTGGTTGTTTTCCAACATGTTTGATAGTGGTTGGAAGTTTGGATCCTTGCTTATTTTTCTTCTTCTTATTCTTTCGTTTCTTCTTCTTCTTATCCACCAAGTTACTAGCTTGAGATCTTTCACTCGACAAAGAAGATGAAATGGAAGAAGACCTTGCAAGTGAATAAGGTGAAGAAGATCTTATTGGTGAAGATGGTGAATGATCAACATGAGGTTGATGTTCTTGGGGGGAAGTGC
>JASDQU010370879.1:63064-80747 GCA_032191745.1 Picea mariana
TTCAGAATTTAAGACCAAAAATGCCAATAATCATGCAATTTCGCTACTTCAAATGCATGGATGCCTCCAATCTAATATAAAGCAAGAAATTAAATATTTTTGTTTCAAAAATTTCACTAAAAGCAATAATGAGCTTTCTTAAAACAAAGAAACCCAAACTAAATTTTTTCTTTAAAAGCGAACTATTTAGAAGAAATCTGATCTTTCCCTAAACAATTCTAAAGAAAACACACACTTTTTAATTGAAAGACACTCAAAGCAAGAGACTAATCCTTCAAAACCAAACAAATCAAAGTTGGCTAAAATCAACTCAAAGAATTTCAAGCAGACTGTAAATAGATCAATATAGACTCCAAAATCTCAATCCAACTGATCAAAGCAAAACTAGACATCAAAAGATGACAAGACCCAATCCAAAAAAGTTTACAAACAAGTTCGCAGCCTAGTAGTGAAGTGCAGTGCGAAAATTAGGCATTTTCATAGTCTAGACACAGGTAGGGTGCGAGAATGTCACACTCGACTGAATAGTAGGGTGTGAAAATAAAAGGTTTTCACAGGCTCTAGAGGGGTACAGTGTGAAACTGTTTGAAATAAAAGAGATTTTGGAAAAAATACAAAGATTCTAAGTGAACTTTTAGATCTAGAGAGTCTGGATGGATCTCCCACAGTCTCAGAGACCAGCAAACAAGAAATCAAAGCAAGGGAAACTAGACTAACTAGAAAACAATCTGTTCCCCATTGGAGTCGCCAATTTTGTTATTAGATAAATCGATAGGTTTGGACACTAACTGATCTCCCTAGATCCACCTAGATCTAGAACAAAACATGCCAGTCTATCTTGATAGATTGTGATCTCGACGAATGGTATGTCACACAACGGTCTTGACAACCAGTCACTAGAACCTCTATGGCATGCAAAACCAAATGCATGAAGGCATTACAACCCAAGTGCCCACAATGAACTTACAAGGATCAAACAACACCCACAATAGGATGCAAGACTCCAGCCAAGTTATCATTCACCTCTATCCAATAGGGTGTGCCATGATCCCCTCATCAGGAATCATGTCGTCCCTTGGTGATAGGTGCGATAATAACCCTGGCACAACATAACGTATCTGGACCAAGGACTCAAGATAAATCCAACACGCTAGGAGCCTAAATACTAACAAGAAGACTACACCCACACCCCAAGAAACAAGCTGACAAGACACAATATGAAAACATTTAAAGGAAATGCACAAGCTAATACCCGACTCTGCCAACAACCCAACCATTAACTGATAAACAAGATGTCTAAGTGCGAAGGGTGAACTGTTACCAAGCTACTATGGTCATAAATGTTATCATAAGGTGAACCGAGTTAGGCACTGAACAACATCAAGAAATGTTGATTAAAAAATACCCACTAACCGTTAGATTAAGTGACTACTGATCTATGGTTCTTATAAATAATCGACTTGCTGTCTAAATTGACAAGTCCTAATTAACCAATAAATAAAAATCTAATTTAACAAATTGAGAGTACCTAAGTATATTAACAATATCAATGTATATAATGTTATTAATAGAACACTATTAATAATATTAATTACAACATGTTGTCCATCATAAATATAATCTGCTGACGATTGTAATGCAATTTGTTGTCTAATTTATATAAGTGGTTGTCATCAATATATAAATGCTTCCCAATATGTCAATATCAATATATTGAATTTCCCAAGAGAAAACATATCAATAAACATGTTGTCCCACACATTGATATCAATAATTACGATGTCCAAAATTATCGTTGTCTCGATGATATCTGGGATGAGAACGCAGCCTAAAAGCATGTTGCCTAGCATTGAAAAGGAAGATATGTGTAAAAATTTGCGATCTATTATCACATGAAACTTGCTAACTTTTACTCATAACAAATTCGTTGTAAATAAAATATGCTAAGTTAAAACTGCTATGATAAATCGCTGTCAAGAAAGGCTAAGTCATCCACAACTTAATGTTGTTAACAACACAGTAAAATTGTGGCCAAAACATAGTGCTTATTTATTACACAAATAAATTCTAAATAATACACCGATACGATAGATCTTGCACTCATCAAAGGTTAAACTGCAATCCTCCATAAATATTCAACGCTGTCATACAATCCAAATTTCTGTCCATACTAAATTCTAAGTCAACGATGAAAGCTTTGTCCAATAATAAATTTCTGGGCATGGCTATCCACTATCCACAATATAAAAAATATGCAGGAATAAAAATGCTATCTCTATTAGGTTAAAAATAAATCGTTGTGAAAAAGGGATGGAATCCCTATCTCAAAAATGAAATCATTGTGAAAAAGGAGTGAGTTCGTTCTGCAAGGGATTAAATAGATGATCGCTGGTAAGGTTCTACCAAAATGTTGCATTCAGACCACGATTTTGCTAGCCAATAAGTAGTACGAAAAGATGGATAAAATCCATCAACTGCAGCACCAAGGTGTCCAAGATAGTAAACACAAATTCGCAGCATAAGGACACTCCACCATTTGCACATAAGAACGATACCCTCTACATAGTAATTTCTTCCCCACTCACACAGTAGAAATGCACCAATGGCACACCTAAAAATCTACCATACACACCATAGCCACGCCACCATTTTCACAGTAAATGTAACTTCAAATCTCTATCAATCCATTAAGTTTGCTGCCTATGTATAATTAGACTATATCTATATGAAATTCAATGCCAAGCGATCCAGGTATTAGAGTAAATAATATGTGGTTGGTTAATCTATGTAAAACGCAGAGTAATAAAAGAAATAAAATGCAATCCAGTGTGGCCAAAGGAAGAGTAAAAATTATTCATCAAAAGGAATAAATCGGAGAGTTAAATGGCAGACCAGATGTACGAAAAAAAAACACACAGTAAATTTGCCAGGAAATGTATCCAACGAAGACTTAAATTGTTAGGAAAGGTAATAAAAACACAAACTTACATCGCCAGGAAATGCATTAAAAACGCAGACTTAAATTTCCAGGAAGTGTATTAAAAAGACAGAGTTACTTCACCAGGAAATGCATTAAAAATGCAGACTTAAATAGTTGCCAGGAAGGGTATTAAAAATGCATAGATAAAACCTAGAGGATCATAAGAGGTTCACTGCTAGAAGGGAAAAACAATCACAGAGGTAATAAATCACAACAAGGCGCAAGACAATCACTCAACCAGGAACAATCAATGGGGTTAGACAGCTAGGTGACATTATCCTTCGCTCATCATCCATNGAAATGCTAAATAAAGCACTTTCTTTACATAATTGAAAGTACATAAATGAAAGCGCAAGATCAATATTAATCCACCATTCAAAACAAAAGCATGCGTACCGTAGCCCAAGGTGACAACTCTGAGTCATTGTCTGGCGTGCTTCATACCGCTCCCGCTTTTCAATCGTTGTGAATTCACGGGTACCTCCCAACCAACGCTAGGGGTACCCTTCTTCCCCCTGAGCCCCCCGAGCCTCGAAGGGCCCATGCACACTAAACCAAATAACATCTAGCTCCTAGCTCACCTCGCAAGGCCGAGATACCACTCGTCATCGAGCTAAGTATCCCAACTCCAACAACATAAGTCATTCAAGTCAAAAATTCTGCAGCATAACGTTACACATAAAAGAAGAGATCCATACTCCTCCTCCTCCCTCCTTTATATAGAGTTTCTAAGTGATTTCTTTCCCAAATTCCCATTTAATTTATTTTTCAATAATTTAATTCAGAAAAACCTCCCCCATACACATGTCACCCATCCCCTTAGTTTCACCATAAATTAATTTCATTAATTATTTAATTACTCCTATTTCCCTCACCCACCTAAAATCATTCCTAGAATTGCTCCTACGTGTCCCCATACTCCCTTACACATTTTAATGACTTATGCCCTTACTAAATTCCTAGTTGAGTTCAATTTAGAAAGTTCTTAAAGGCAAGATTCCTTCCTAAGTTAATCATTCTGATTTTTTCTTATGTTTCCCCCTTTTTCCCTTAGTTTCCTAAATATCTTAAGTTTCCCTCTTTTCCCTTTTTATCTAAAGCTCAAATTAGCAAGTGTAGACATTACCTTTTTCCCCTTCTTCTTTTTAATTGATAAATTTTACTTAGCATAAGTAACAAACAATCATTTCCCCTTTTTGAAAATTTAATCCCCCAAAGTAATTTGATTTTAGTAAACTAATTCAATTTCTTACCCCCTTCTCATCACATGTTTAATGATTATTATCATTATTATTATTATTTTATATTTTTACCACAAGTATCCCTTAGACATAGATTTTATTTTCCTAGGTTGGGAGACATTTTTATTAGGGAGATTTTTTTTAAATCTTTCTTATCACATCATTGTTATAAGTTCATCTGGGTTTATTCACTTATTAGTTAACAACATGACGTGCCTTCAGGATGCACTAAGTGCTCCAAGGGTGCCACTCGCCTCATTTTGATTCTCTTGTGCGACGTGCCCTTCAGGATGCACTATGTGCTTCAAGTGTGCCACTCGCCTCTTTCCATTTTTCTTGTGAGACATGCACTTCAGGATGCACTACGTGCTCCAAGTGTTCCACTCACCTATTGACTAACTTGGTAGACATCAAAAACCCCTGGAGTCAATACTCTGCTAGGTGATATTGTGGGAGACTAAGGGCCTCTAATAAAAAAATCCCCTGCCTTATTGTGTGCCCCTTATAATCATCATGAGAAACATTCGTTGTCTTCCCTCATGGCATCGTGGGCCTTCTCGAACTAGGTAATCACTAACATACAGTTCGAGCCATGACATGAGTACTAGTAGATTGTAGAAGGGTTGTTGTCCACACCTCTCCCTCAACGTCTCTGGTTGTCATGCGTTACCCCTCTACTCCACATGTGATTCTAGTCGGCAAGCTATCGTCAACCTGCATCATCAATGAATCATGTCATAAATAAAATAAATCATCATAACATTTAATCAGATGTGCATATGTCATATCAACAATAATAAAAGCCCAATAGTCCACTCCCTGACTCGATCCAGAGTACAAGGGGTTTCATCAATGCTTCAACATCCTCAAGGTCCATAGTCCTACAGACTCACGAGAACCCATTCAATAGAACCTGTCTATGTCAAAATAACAAAATAACATGTCATCATATCCATAATGCCTCATAATCATAGTCATACGCCCAATAGTATAATAATCTCTATCACTTGCAAGAAACTGTCCTCAAAGACTAAGTTCGCTCAGTGCGCAGATGTTACAAACATGAAGGTCTGCATGGAAATCTTTCAGCTGAAGGGGTGGACTCTTTTATGGTGGAAGACACTCCTACCTCAGCTAAAAATGGAATTCAAAGGCCTGTCATGGGCCAATTCGAGGAGCGGTTATGGGAGAGGTATTTGTCAAAGGAATTCATTGAACACTAGCTCAATGATTTCAATGCTTTACGACAGGGTGGTCATATGGTGCCAGATTATGAGGACATATTTATGGAACTACTTCTATATGCTCCACATATGAACATGGAGAAGCTAAAGGTCAACAATTTTGTGTTCATCCTTAACTTCAAGATTCATGCAAAGGTGAGGATCCTAATGTGTTAGACATTGCACGATGCAGTTCAAAAGGCCCTCATAGCTGAGGCAGAGCTGATCAACAAGGTTCAGGGCATCACTCCTGCAAGATCAACTTGACAGACAACCTTAGGAGCGTAGCATCATTAGACACCAGTTAGACATAAATAGATGGATCAAGATATGTATAATGGATCCAGGTTCAATACTCCTCAATAGAGGACTCCCTATGGAGGACCACTGCATCAACAGAAATGTCGCCTGCAACAACAATAGTTTAGGCCTGTTCAACATAATAGCTAGAGTCTCAGGAAGGTAGGCCAGTAGTGTATACTTAGGGGAACATGAGTACTGGACTGAAGAGTGGATGTTGGACATGTGGAGATCCACATTACTAGCAAGACTGTTCTATAGAGAATGCCAGAGCGGTCAGATCTACATGACACACTATAGTTAGAGATTTGGGCAAGGCCCAAAGGATTCATGCAGTGATGAATAACCTCTAGGCCGAGAACTAGTCCACTATGCGGGAGACGTCAGGTAATATTGTCGACCAAAATTTTAGTATTTTGATAGATCCAGGTGCTACATAGAGATTTATTTCTAGTGCATCCCTGAAAATAATTAAGGTAAAGGAAGTCAAGAAGGACGAGTTTAGATACATAGAAATGGCTTTGGGTGCCAAACAAAATGTTGGAGGAAGGGTT
Organism: Picea mariana; assembly: GCA_032191745.1. NCBI lineage: Eukaryota > Viridiplantae > Streptophyta > Pinopsida > Pinales > Pinaceae > Picea > Picea mariana. Next base: position 69,363 of record JASDQU010370879.1, read on the forward strand.
ACAAACTATCATCATTGACTTGGGAGATTTTGTAACGAAGGCTAACCTATATGCCATGATATTAGAATCGTATGACATAGTGATCAGTATGGACTGGTTGGAATCTCATGATGCGATACTCAACTATAAGAGAAAATGTTTAATCTTGACATATGATGTGGGATAGAGAAGAGAGATAGTAGGAAGAAACCAGGGAGTTCCCTTGAGGTTCATTTATTTTGTACGACTACATAAGATAATGCGCAATGGATGTAAGTTATATAAAATCTTAGCGTTAAAAAATAAGGGAGAGGGAAAAGGATTAGAAAACCTTCCAGTAGTACAAGAGTTTGTTGACATGTTTCCAGAAGAGTTACTAGGTTTTCCGCTCGAAAGAGAGTTGGAGGTTACAATCGAATTGAAACATGGAACTGAACCGATAGAAAGAACGCCTTATCAGATGTCAATGCCTGAGTTATAGGACTTGAAAATGAGATTGAAGGAGTTGTTGGACTTGGGACTTATACATACAATGTGTCACCTTGGGGTGTGTCTGTTATTTTCATAAGAAAGAAGGATGGGTCATGGAGACTTTGCATTGAGTATAGTCAATTGAATAAGTAGACAATCATGAACCAGTATCTGTTTCCAAGAATAGATGATTTGTTTGATCAAATGAAAGGTTTGATGGTGTTTTCAAAGATTGACTTGAGATCAGGATATCACCAGTTACGAATTAAAGAGGAAGATATTCCTAAGACCACATTCAAGATGAGGTTCGTACACTATGAGTTTATTGTTTTACCATTTGGACTAACAAATACCTCGGGGGTATTCATGAGCTTGATGAATGGGGTGTTCCGCGAATACATGGAAAATTTTGTTCAAGCATTCATTGATGACATACTAATATATTCTCAGACAAAAGAAGAACATGACAAACATTTAATCTTGGTACTACAGTGTTTACGAGAAAATAAATTATATGGGAAACTGTCGAAATGTTCCTTTTACCAAACAAAGATTGATTACTTAGGGCATGTTATATATGGTGAAGGCATTGCGGTGGATCCAACAAAGGTAGAATCGATTATGGAATGGACTGCACCAGGAATGATTTTAAGGATGGAAATTTATTTTAAAATGTAGAAACCTTGGCAAATCTTACTAATCCTTCATATTCCAACTATAAATGTTTGGCGATATTTTGGTAAAAATATTCAAATTTCTAAGGATTTTCTATAGTTTTTATAATTTTTTGGCGATTTTTAAGTTAAAATAATTGTATCCTATAGAATTTGGGCAAATCATTTTTAAAATAGAGAATCTCATTTTTAAAAAAACCATGGAAAATTATCCCATGAGAAAAATTTATCCCCTAAAATCATCCCTGGACTGCACCAACAAACATACCAAAAGTACACAACTTTATGGGTTTAGCAGGATATTACTGAAGGTTCGTCAAAGGTTTTTCAAAGATAGAAAATCCGATCATGGAATTGCAGAAGAAAAACAAGAAGTTTATATGGAGTGAGAAATGCTCAAAATCATTTCAAAGGCTTACGGATTTTTTAACGACAACACCAATACTGAAAGTCCTCGACATGGAAAAGGAATTTTCGGTGTGCACGGATGCGTCCAAGGAAGGTTTAGGTGGCGAATTGATGCGAAAAGGTTGAGTGATCACTTACATCTAAAGGAAATTATGAAAGCATGAGGAAAACTACACAACACATTATTTGGAGTTATTGGCAATTATATATTCCTTGAGAGTATCGAGACACTATCTGATTGGATAAAAAATTGAGTTTAAGACAGATCATTATGGATTGCAGCACATATTTACACAGAGGGATTTGAATACATGATAGAGGCATTGGTAAGAACTACTTAGCAAATACGACTTCATGATTTATTACATAAAAGGTACAATAAACAGAGTGGCATATGTGTTGAGTTGGAGACCACGCATATTCTCAGTAATACCTATTCAGAAAAATCTTCGAGAAAATATTCTAGCTATACAGATCAACGATGACTGGTACAAAGAGGTTAAGGATAATATCAGATAATACACCATGATGGTACCAAATTCTGAAGGTTATACATGGGAAAATGATGGACTGATGAGGTATAATAATAGGATTTACCTGAATTGAGAAATTTTATATTAAACAAAGCTCATAGAGTAGTATACATGGCTAATTTGGGAGTCACGAAGATGAAAGTTGACCTTAAGCCTTTATTCTTCTGGAAAAGAATGAAAGTAGACATAGTTAGTTACATGGTGTGATGTCTCGAAGTTCAGCAAGTGAAATATGAACATAGACATCCGACAGGATTACGACAACCACATGTTATTCCTGAATCGAAATAGGAGGTCATTTCGATGGACTTTATAGTTTGATTTCCACTAACGACAAGGAGACATGACTCAATTTTTGTGGTAGTTGACACTCTGACGTAGAGTGCATATTTTATTCATGTGCGTACAACATACTAAGCACCAGACATAGCTATAGTTTTTATCAGCAAGATTGTGAGATTGCATGGCATTCCAAAAAGGATCATATTTGATAGAGGACCAGTGTTTAAAGGATGTTTTTGGACTACTTTCAAAGAGGACTTGGGGACACAACTAAACTTTAGTACAAAATATCACCCTGAGACAGATGGGAAGATAGAAAGAATGAACCAAATTTTGGAAGATATGTTGCATATGTACGTAATGGACAAACAAAAGAATTGGAAGAGTTCTTGCCACTAGTAGAGTTTGTGTACAACAAAAACTATAAAGGCTCCATTAAGATAGCTCTGTTTGAGTTTATTTACAAGAGACCATGTTGAACGCCATTGAGTTGGGATCAAGTTGAGGATTGGGTACTGGTAGGACCAGAAGTGACCCATGAAATGGAAGAAAAAATGCAAACGATAAGACAAAGGATTAAAGAAGTGCAAGATATGTAGAAGAGTTATGTTGTTGTGCATTGCATTAATGACCAAAATTATGAAGTTGGTGATCGAGTTTTCTTCCAGGTGAAACCGCACAAGAGTTCGATCAAGTTCGAAAGAGGTTCTAAACTCTCTCATAGGTTTGTGGGGCCTTTAGAGGTAGTGGAAAAGAAGGGACCCATGGATTATCGAATGACCTTGCCTGATTCTTTGAGGCGTATGCACGATGTTTTTCATGTATCTATTTTGAGACATTATGTTAGTGATCCTACACATGTGATTGACATGATTTCTTTGCAGTTTTCGGACAAGGGTTCTCTCATGGTGGAGCTAGTTCGCATTCTGGATCATTGCATTTGACAACTATGACGTTGAATAGTCGATTAGGTGAAGGTCTAGTGGGACAATTATAGTCCCAACTCGGCTACATGGGAGGATGCATATGATATGCGTAAGTAGTTTCCTTACTTATTTGATAGATTAGACATATAGATATTGTCAGATACTTTTATTACTACATTTTATATATCGTACAACTTCAGGATGAAGTTTAAAACAAGAGGGAGTGTATGTAACATCCCTCTCTTGCGAGCTCACGTTATCGACTTATTCTTTGAGGATACTTGTGTGCAAGTGATCTGGTTATAGTACATGGTTATTTGTTTCTCTTATGAATTTTTATGATGATGTTGATGGTTGTGATTTAATATTAATTGATATATATGTATTGGCAAATGTTATTGATGAGTTTTCCCTAAGTGCGCAAGACACTTGATAGAATGTGGATGTTGATGGCATCAATGGACCTCCTTAGACTCTGGATTGAGTCAGGGAGTGGATTGTATTGGTTTGAGTATTTCATTTATGCATATGTGACAGATTATCGATTATAGTATGATTTTATATATGGATCATATACAGTGTTTCATTGATGGATGTAGGATGACAAATGTTTTCTAATCAGACTCACATAAGGAGTAAGGGGGCCATGCACATAAACCAGATATTGAGGGAGAAGTGTGGCAACGTCCCTGTCACATCATATTAGTACTCTCTTCATGGCTCAAATTGTAGGTTAACGATTACCTAGTTCGAGAGGTCCACGATGCCGTGAGGGTAGACTGAGACAGTCATTCACGAATATTCTAAAGGGCGTGCACTAAGGAATAATTATTATTCCTTAGAATTCGTTAATCTCTCACAAGGTCATTCAAATGGAGTGATGACTCCAAGGGTTGGACAACTACCAAAACCAGTCAAAAGGCAAGTGCCACCCTTGGAGCCCAGAGTTGCGTCTTGAAGGGCACGTCGTGTAGGTAACACTTGAGTCAATGAATCTAGGTGGCCTAGAAAATCTCAAGCGAATAATTAAACCTTGTAAAATATTGAAGCATTGTCATATTTAATTATTTAATTAAATATTAAATTATTAATTGTAAATCCCAAGTGAAAGTCTAAGCCTATTTAGGAATTAAGACTAAGTCTAGGTTTTTGTAACATGACTAAAACTAAATTATCAACTACATTAAAAGACAAAAGGAATGATGTAAATCAATTTAAGAATTAAGTAAATGAAATAATCCTAAAGATTTGATTTAAAACACATGTGTGCAAGAAAATACCAAATTGGAATTTAAGATAAGAAAGGAATAAAACTAAGAGAATATGTGTATGCATAGAATTGTATCTAGAGTCTAATTACCTCTAGTTTAACTAGAAGAAGACTCTTATTTAAACTTAACTCATAATTAGTAATGTGTCAATCATTAAGTGGGAATAGGGGGAATAAAGAAACAAATAGATGTGATTTAAGGAGCACATTTAGGAAACGTGAGAGAAATTACATTTTTAATTAAAATAAAATATGAAATTTCTTGTGCAATTTAGGGAGAGGGTGGCAAGTTTGAGGAGGAATAATTCTTAAATTATTTAATTAAAAAGAAAATAATTTTGCAAGTGGGGATGGGTCATTGAGAGAATTCCTATAAGGAAAATGGTCAATATGGGAAGGGAACACTGGCTATTTGGTAGGGTTATGTTGTTGGATTAGTTTTGGACTGGTTTTACTTGTGAGATTTGGGATACCCAGCTTGGGAGAGAATGGTGTCTCTAAGTTGCGAGGAAATCTTGGAGCTAGAGTATTTTCTAGTTGTGTGTGCATGGCCCCTTTGAGGCTCGGGGGGCTAATGGGGAAGAAGAGTACCCCTAGCGTTTGTTGGGAAGTATCGGTGAAGTCCATCGATTAGTAAGCAAGACAGGATAAAGGACATGACACAAAATCCAAATTGGAGATCAACCTGCAGTACCAAAGGTCATCGGTCCCAGTATTTATTGAGTTATTATGTTAGATCTTCTTGTAAATAAAATTTCAAGTTTTCATTATTTTCAAGAAATCTTGATGTATTTAATTGTGTATCGAACACTTGTATAACAAGTTTCACTGCATTTACTCTGTTATTCAAAATTGTTTGTTGACATGTTAATTTAATGACCAAGAGCTTTTATGTATCTTTATTTATGATCCGATTGAAGGAGGATTTTTTTTTTTAAATAAAAAGAGAATTTTGTAGATGCAATTTCAATTCTGGTTAAATTCATGTGTAGGATTATTCTCTGTCAAATGGAATTATGTTCTAAAATTATACTATTTCCCCAGTAGTCAACACGTAAATATTATCATAGAACACATCTCTCTCTCTGATATTCTAGTTGCTTATAGTTACATCCTCCAAATCACAATCCCATTATATTCTTGACCTCCACGCATCCGTCTTGTAGACTCGTCCATGTCTGTAGTGTACACTGCCTTCTTGAGAAAGCCTGAGATGGAGTCACCCTTCTCGACACCCCAACAAACTGTGTAAACCCCAAGAGATCTTCAACGATCCATTCTTATACAATTGAATATTGTTTTGGGTTGTAAAATCTGGATGAGCTGCTATATCCAGAACTAGGGTCAGTGCGCTAGTTTGTGCCCCATATCTTAAGTGCTTTTTTGAATGGTTGGTTATTTGAATTTTTGTGACCAAGACTCAAACCTAGCACAACCTTTGTTGCTAGCGCAAAATAAATAAATTGAAGGGTTTTCGAATGACCTTAAAGCTCATATTGAAATACCAATTTAGATCGGTTAGAATTCAACACATCCTTCCCTTAATCCTAGTTATATTTTGGTAAAATTTAATATGATAATGGCACATCGTCGAACTGTTAGGTCTAGAGTTAGTCTTCCTTTCTCTTACTCCTGCTAGTCGCTCTCTTACTGTTCTAGTGTTTAATGTTGCTCATATCCTGGCTAACGATCAAAGAGAGCTTACCCTTTTCCTTAAGAAATGATTTGATGGATGCAACCTTCACCTAGCAACATGAAACTGTAATCCCACTCGCATCCACGTACAAGAGTTTATGATTGAGACTCTCCATACTCCCCATTAACTCACCCTTTGTGAATCCGTATTACATTTTCGACACTAGAGTTCAAATGCAGAGGCGGGGTCACTCCTTCAACTATCTTCTTAGCTACAACCCAAATACACAGTTTTCATTGATTTGATAATGATATTTCTCTCGATCCTTCATTGAATACTATGCAATTGAATTATTTTCTTACTTATACGCTCACCCTTCTACTTGATATTACTTATCCATTACCCACTCTAAAACTACTCTTAATCCTCCATCCAATCATAGTCGTGCGCATTTGAGTCATCCCACGCCTAGTCAAGGATTGCCTTAGCTCTTAATCAAAAATTAATTTCTTTCTCGACTGCTTAATGCATCTTATCCTAATGTTGGGACCCAGATCCCAACCTAGTACCTTAATTACATAATATAAGTGGATAAGTCTTATTTTAAGTTTAAAAAAAAATAAGTGTAATAAGAACCTCCTCGATACTACAAGATCTACATTCTCCTTGATAACTTAAGTGGGACATGGTTTGTTTATCCTTTATGTATATGTAAGTATGTTGAATCAGAATTTATGGCAATAGCCTTGTCAAAATTCTTACAAGAAATCGCTTAAATTCCTTTCTACCATATCGTCGTTTGAAGATTTCATCCCCCTTGATCCTTACCCAGGAGTTGACCTTAATAACTGATTTTACTCTTTGTTTAATTAAATATTGGTCCTATTAATTCCTATTACACTTGGATAAGTAAAGTCATTTGGACATCCTTTCTTATTATTGATGTATCCTCAATAATATTGATTTACTAATTCTATGAAATGGACTTCTTATAGTCTTTGTTTATAGATATGAAGGAGGGTGAGATTCCTTATGAGTTTTTAATATGTTGTTGACATTTTGTTTAATGCAAATGAAAGTATGGTAGCCTAGAGTTCTCTTATAGTTATCTTATATTGTTAGAAAGAAGTTTTGGTCCTTCCTTTAAACTTTAATTTGTATTTTAAATTAGCCTTGAAGTTCTCTAATATTGTTTTAAATAAGATTTGTTCTTCCCTTAATTTAAATTAGAGTGATTAGGTCATCACTGAGTTCTTGTTGATGTTATGTATGACTTCCTTTAAAAATCCCCTGGTGGGGATATGCGAGATAGCATGCAAAATATTTATTTAATTATGGGTTGATCGTTTTATGATTCTTTAATTAGATATTAATGAAGTTGGGAATGCTTCCATATTGAGGTTATGACTGACCCCCTTATCTCTTTAAGGAGGGATATGCTAACAATTGAATTCATATTAATGCCTATTAGGAATGATGTTATTTTCCCTGTAAATGGATACATAATGTAAAAGTGGTGGGAAATTCAATGTATTGTGTAAGCACATTGATTCCTTATGAGCTCTCACAATGACTATGTAATTTAGTTTTTCCCTGACATACTTCTCGAGGATATTCCTTAACTTAAAGAGGTATAGTTAAGCTGCATGAAATTAATATTGTAATTACACCTTGATTTATTATTCTTCATGAAATATCCTCTTACTCATTCACATCCATTATTTCTTGAAGATTTCTAAGTGTGATAGAATATCATGTTGTGCCATGAATAAGTGATTATTAGGTGAAGTTTGATGATCAAGTTGGTATTGTGGTTATGTTGGGATATGGGATTTAGATACCTCCTTGTTCCTCAGAACAGTCGCCAATCTTGATAATATTGTCCTTAAACCTTTTTTTAACCAAAATAACTTGAATGCAAGATACGCTAATGCTTGGAATTCCTACGTGAGTATGATTTTTAAATAGAACATATTAAAGGGAAAGAAAAAAAATAGCAGATGCACTTAGCAAAAAAATAAATGAAATCATCAACAATGCTATACAAACTGACTCAACACAAAGAATCAAATCAGAAGAAAACAATGATGCAAATTATAAGAAATTATAGGAAAAATGTCAAAATAATAAATCAATTGGGGAAGAATCAAAATTCTGTTGCAATCAAGAAGGATTAATGTAATATAAAAAAAAATTATGTTCCAAAAAACACAAAATTAATGAAATTGGTACTATCTGAAATACCTAAGAAACCTTATTCAAATAATCTTGGTTACCGAAATACTGTAACATCTTTGAAGACAGAGTATTTTTGGAGAAGGATGAAAATAAAAGTAATTGAATATTTGCCTAGGTGTCTTGAGTGTCAACGCATTAAGGTTGAGCATCGTCAGTCAACTAGATTATTGCAGCCCATATCCAATCCTGAGTGGAAATTGTAAGTGATTAGTATGGACTTTGTTACAGGACTACCTACAACTAAGAAGAAATACGACTCTATAATGTTAGTATTATACAAAGTTTCAAAAGTTGCACACTTTATTCCAGTAAACTCAAATCACAAGGCCATAAACATTGTAGATATTTTCATGAAGGAAATTTTTAGAATGCATGGTTTACCCAACACTATCATTTCAAATGAGGATATGAAGTTCACTTCAAATTTATGGAATACCTTGTTCATTGGTTTGGAAACTCAATTAATTTTTTAGTACTGCATATCATCCTCAAATTGGTGGTTAGACCGAAAGGAATAATCGAATTATAGAGGATATGTTGTGGATGTACGTAATGGACTACCCCAAAAAGTGGGAAGATTAGATTCATCTGGTAGATTTAGCATATAATAATGGTAATCAAACATCATTAAAAATGATTTCTTTTGATGGGATGTATGGAAGGAAGTTACAAACACTTGTTAGTTGGGATAGCCCAGTTGAAATATTTATTTTGGGTCCCGACACCCTAAAAGAAATGGAAATAATTGTGTAGAAATAGAGAAAAAATTGAAAAGTTCAGAGGAAAAGAAAAAATAGTTTTGCATACTTGACAACAACATGGATGAAATTGAATGTAGGCGATCATGTTTAACTAAAATTTAAACCCCAAAACAATTATTTCAAATTGGGAAAGAGTTCCAAATTGTTACCACGGTATTGTGGGTCATTTAAAGTTCTTTCCAGAGTGTGGCCAATGGAATATCAACTTGCACTACCAACCAATATAAAATTACACAATGTTTTTCATGTTTTCTTGTTAAATAAATATGTGCATGATGTAACTCATATTGTAAATTGGAATGTGATCCAAGTGGAACCAGAAGGCCAGTTTTAGGTGGAAACGCTACGCATTCTTGACAATAAGGAAACTGTGTTGCAAAACAGAGCCATCTCTCAGGTTAAAGTGTAGTGGAGGCACTTTAGTCTTGAGGAGGCCACTTGGGAAATAGAAGAAACCATGAGGAAGGCTTATAGATTCATGTTTTCAAGATGGGATGCTCATATTGGAACATTGAGGATGGTGTTCAGGTCAAGGGGGGGAGGATGTAATGCCCCTCCATTTATAAACATTTTAATATTTTAATTTTGATTATTTATGTTGAAGGAGTTTTGAGAAAAAAGACTTATGTGAAAATTGTCTCATCGTAAACATTGATGATGATGAATATTTTTGTACATATTATTTTTAATTTATTTTATTTAAATACAGACAAATTGATTAAAGAATCTAGTTACAAAATGAATAATTCATTATTCCATGGGAGAGTGAAAAGGGATCAAAACCATTGTTCAACAACACAGGTATTCCAGCAAAGGACGAACACATTCAGTAACCACTCACTCAACCATGTCAAATATCAACACATCGATTTTTTGACGTGGTAAAACCCCTACGGGGAAACATCCAGGGCCCTAGCCAACGTGGCCACTTGGAGCAATTTATTAATGCAAAAGAAAGAAAATACAGAGATATTTTACAAGAGAGTTTCTCACAATCAATCATCATAAAATGATCCTCCATGCTCTTTAAATAGAGATCATGGACCAATCAGGTGTTAAGCCACAGATCAATGTTCTTTAAGATCGAGGAGAAAATGAATCGTCGGATCACTCTATGTCGGGAACATATAGTGATCGCTAGATTTCCTAACTACAAATGCATACTAATGCATACTAAAGAAACACACTAAGAAACACACTTTTACCTAGCTACACATTAGACCAAGTAGATCTTAACTAACTCCTAAGTGTCTAAATATCCTAACATCCCCCCTTAAGAACAACTTGGGATAGTATTGAAGACTTACAATAGTGACACAATAGCAGAAGGAAGGAGGCATTAAGGCCTATCCCCCCTTAATGACAACTTCCTAAACTCCTAACGTAGACAGAAGTTTGGAAAACTTTTCTTCTGTAAGAGACTTTGTGAAAATGTCTGCAACTTTATCTTTTGTACGAAAAAAGAGCACTTCAATAACTTGATCATGAATGAGCTTTTTGATGAAGTGCATGTGTATCTCGATGTGCTTGTTACGCTGATGTTGAATTGGGTATTTGGTGAGCTTGATGGCATTCTAATTATCACACCAAAGGATGGTCACATGCTTCTCGTGGAATCCAAAATCTGAAAGAATCTATTGAAGCCATAAGGATTCCTGACTTGTATTTATTATTGCTTGGTACTCTGCTTCTGCTGAAGAAATTACAATACCATGTTGTTTCTTATAAGCCCAAGTGATAGGTCCTAAACCAAGACTCAAAACATAACCTGTAGTCCACTTCCGATCATCAAGGTCACCGACCCAATCTGAATCAGTGAAACCAACCAATCGAGGAGTCCCCCCTGAAATGTAATGTATCTTGGAATGAACTGTACCAAGGACATAACGAAGTATCTTTTTAGCTTATTTCCAATGGCTTTGATGGGGTGTTTTAATATACTGGGCAACAATACCAACAAGAAAGGAAAGATCAGAACGGATATGAGTCAAGTATAAGAGGCTACCAACTAATTGACGGTACAGGGTGGCATCAACTTTGGGAGAAGTACAGGTAGCAGTAAGCTTGAATCCAGACTGGAAGGGAGAAGGGGCTCGTTTACAATCATCCATGTGAATGCGACAAAGAAGGTCACAAGCATACTTATACTAGGAAATAAAATTTCCTTCATTGGTTTGCAAAACTTGGAGGCGAAGGAAATAGTGCAA
>JASDQU010370879.1:109386-125242 GCA_032191745.1 Picea mariana
AACAAAATAAGAAAGGGACTAGGTCACATTTCGACTAGGCTTGTTCGATTTTTAATAAGTAGCTCTTTTCTTTCCCACTTAGACAAAGCCTGCTCTTAGATCCTCATGTGGGCACAATCAAATCATCGACCTATCTCTTTATTGTCTGATCCACAAAAAAATTTGGGCCCTATCCCCTTCAGATTCAACCCCTTATGGATGGATCGGTCGAATTTCCTCCCCTATATCTCACAACTCTAGAAGGAGTGGATCATAGTTTCTCCAATCTACATATGGGAGAAGAAGATGAAGTTGGTGAAATGAATCCTCTAAACTTGGGCAAAACCATCTTCGATCCCGATCCAGAACAAGGTTAAAGAAAAAAATCTTCAACTAGAAACGATTCAAGGAGAAATGGAGACCAAAGAAGTCCAACGAGGCCATATAACATATGAGAAAAAAATTCATAAAGAGTACATTCAAGTGCTAAACGAAGAATAAATCATCGGGAGACTAAAATATAGAAGTCTATAGTTGAAAGTAGGAGACCAAAATACCCCCTTCTTCCACAGGAAATAAAAATACAGACTCTGTTCAAATCAAATCGCTGAAATCAAAACTTTGGAAGGAGAAATCATAAAGGAATTAATCCAAATCAAATAGAAAGCTTCCATCCATTTTGTCAATATCTACACCTCAAATAGAAGATCATAGTAAGCCCTAGTTGACTCTCTTCTCGGCCATATCCCATGAAAAATTTCAGATGAATACACTCTTAAACTCAACTGACAAATTGAAGAAGAAGAAATCCTAAAATAAATCAATAAATTCAACGAGGATAAATATCTGGGGCCAGATGGTTTCACCCTTCATTTCTATAAAAACTGTTGGCACATAATAAAGTAGGATTTCATCAGAATGATAAGATTCGTGCATAAATAAATAAAAATGGGAGGAGCCACCAACTCCTCCTTCTTAGCACTGATACTGAAAGAACATGGCGCATCTATCCTAGATATATTTAGACCCATTTCCTTTTGTAATACCTCTTATAAAATCATGGTCAAAATCATTGCTAATAGGTTGAATCTATTTCTCATATATATAATTCTTCCTAATCAAGGAGGATTTGTGGCAGGAAAACAAATATGGGAAAAAATTATGCTAGTGAAAGAAGTAATCCACTCTAGAAAATCTCGAGGGGAATTAGGTATGGAAATTAAATTGGATATGGAAAATTCATTTGATAGAGTAGCACATGATTTTCTTTTCAAATTTATGAAAAAAATTGGGTTCAATCAAGAGTTTTTATCTTGGACAGAATCTTGTACCACATCTCCTTGGATCGCTCCCCTCTTAAATGAAAGCTCGACTCCCTTCTTTAGGGCCTCCATATGAATAAGGAATGGTTTCCCACTCTCCCCTCTTCTATATGTGATCATGGTAGAGACTCTCAATTGAACGCTAGAGTGGGAAAGCATCAACGATACAATTCCATGAATTAAAATAGCTCAGGGTGTAAATCATATCAATCACTCACAATTTGTTGATGATATGATTCTCTTGAGTGGAGCTTCAAAAATTATGGCATGAAGAATAAATCAAGTCCTCAAAACCTTTCTCTTAATTTTGTGTGGTATCCTAAATAAAGAAAAATGTCAAATCTATGTGTGGAATGTTTCAACTAATAACAGAATAGGGATCGCTCAAATTCTGGGCTTTGGCATCTCTAGTGATTGGAAAACTTTCAAATAACTTGGACTATCTCTATGCTTAAAAATGCTCCTTGGTGAGTATTAAAACCTCTTTCTTCACAAGTCAAGGATAAGATGGAGTCTTGGGGGTTAATCCAGTGGGGAGGGTAATCCTAATAAAATCAGTTCTATCGACCCTACCCCTCTTCCGATTCTTCTCCTCCTAGCCCCAAAGGGAGTTCTGAAAGACACCGCCCAAATCATTCGAAAATTTCTATGGCAAGGGGGAAAATCCAACTCCAAAAAATTTCATCTAGTGAACTGGGATACAATATCCTCAACCAAAAAAAGTTGGGGAATGGGAATCAGAGACCCCGAAGTGACAAATATAGAAATGGGATCCAATATTCTCTAGAGGATAGTGTTGGGAAGAAAGCAATGGTGCAAAATGGCTATAATAAAAAAATATAAGATGGGAGGAAGAAAAATATTCATGGATAATACGCTTGATCCCCAACCTGGATCATAAATCTAGAAACTCATAAGAGTCGTAATCCCCTTCTTTAAGGAGAACCTCTCATGGATCCCTGGAAATAGAAAATTGATTAGGCTATGTCAAGATCCGATTTTGGGAGTTTATATCACCTCCTGAGAGGCAGAACTTGGGGACGTGAAAACATGGTTGATTTTTGAGAAAAAACTCACTCTTTTCGATATGTCAATATGGAACGAAAATGTTAGCTAGAATGAATGGATTTTGGGACACGTTCCCACTCAATTGTCCAATCAAGCTCAAGTTTTGACTTCAATCCTTAAAGGACAAACACCTATTCTCAGAGATATTTGAGACAGCCGTGGTTGGGGAACATATGGGTATTCAGTAAAATAAGGATACAACACTCTTCTCTCCTCTTTAAGGGTGATCCAGAATTCAACAAAATGGAAAAATGCTTGGAGCCAAGATTCTCTGCCCAAAATAAACTTCTTTGTTTGGTCCCTAGCACATGGAAAAATCCTAACAGGCGAAAACCTGATGAAAATAGGTTTCCACGCTCCCTTCATCTATCCCCTTTGTCAAAATAGTCAAGACACTATACAACACCTCTTTTGGGATTGCCCCTTCTCGATAATAGATTGGAACGATGCTTATGGAGATCTGACTCAACAAATAAGATGGCCCTGTTATTTAAAACCCTACTTGGGAAATTGAGAAAAATACTACCAAGGCACCTTTCAAGGCAAACTGATATTCAAAAGATTTTGGAGGTCCCTCCCCAAGTACATTTGTTGGCAGATTTGGTTAGCAAGAAATAAAAAAAATTCTAGGGAAAGAGTTCACATCCCTAAAGTGTCACTGGTAAAGACAAAATGCTTATATGAGACGTTATGAGCATTAAATATGTAGACATAGAATATTTTTCCAACTGGAGTATCCCAAAGAAGGTTTGGATCACAAGCTTCGACCTTCAATCTAGTAAAAATTATCACTCAGTGCAAAGATCGCATTGGCAGCTTCATACTATATATAGCATAGATGACTGGATTCAAAATCAACCTGATCATACATTATGTTTTGATGGAACTTCAAAGGGAAACCCAGGGGAGACATGTGTGGGGGATGGGGGGGGTTCTCTACGAACTCAGAGGAAAAATAATATTAAATTAATAATGGAATATTGAGATATACACCAATAATAAAGCAGAGGCTTATGGATTACTCAAAGGACTCCATCTAGAAAAGACCCGCCAAATTTCCAATCTGAATGTTATAGGAGAATCCAAGACAATCATAAGGATGATGAGCCAGGGAACCAAGCCAAACAATTTCATCCTAAAAAGAATTATTGATTGAATACGTATAGACTCAAGGTCTCTCAAGCCAAAATCCTTTCACGTTCTGAGGGAAAATAACACGATAGCAGACAAATTGGCGAACGATTCCATAGGGAGACCTCCTGGAACCTTAGGGGTGGAGGGTGTTGAAGTCTTAGCCCCCCTTGTCTAATGAAAAACATTACCAAATTCCAACGTGGAAAGGATAGAGGAGGAGCCATTTGGAGCTCCAACGTAAGAGGGGAAAGGTGGAGCAGATAGGTGGCCAACACAAGAGGGGAAAGGTGGAGAATACAGGTGGAAAGTGTAAAGATGATGACTCACTGACCAAGGACAGTCAGGGTTAATAGCTTGTATGTTGGCCTCATTATGGTTTTGGGTGGTCAGTTTATCCATTCAGTCAAGATCATGGGAAATCAAAGGATGAAGGCTCTGATGTAGATGGATCATGTGTGCAACAACCCAAATGCACAGACGATTAGCGAGGATGACATTAGGCCTAGAATTAAGCTCGCATATATGAAGGCTTCAAGTACATCCCACCAGGTAGAGTTTGTGACTTATATGCTTGACAAGAATTCGACATTGATCGTCACATGAGGAAATATCAATCAATGTTCGTCCTTGCTCAGGAAAATTCTATTTGTGTATTTGGTAAGCCATTCTCACCCTGCGCTCCCTATAAATTGCATAGGCTATCCAGTGCCGATTGTTTCTGAGTGAATTTATACCCAGAGACTTAGGGATCCCCTTTGTTATTCCTTATCTCTCCTACAACCTCGCCCTCCTCCTTTTCATTTCTTTACCCATGCCTTTTCCCCTCGACCTTTTATGAATTATGCGTCACCCAACAATTTCCTAATTAACTTGAAACCCAATTATTTTCAACATCACGTCCTCCCTAGCAACATGGAAAATATCAAGAGGAATCAAAGCGCACCAGAGTCCATGCACTTGAAGGGTGTCAAGGGATTTCTAGTTGGTTTTATTCAATTGGACACCGAGGGGGAATGTGTGGGATTCCAAAGGACGTGAATTCATATGGGTTTGCTCAACTCCACCGTAAAATTTGAACTTGAAAACCTCTCTCAACGCAAACATCTTATTGAAAGTATACAAGATGAAATTTATGCTCAGAGGAGTCAAATTGAAGAGAAGTTCAACAATCTGGAGATAATGCAGAGTCGATTGGATCAGATGGAATGAAATCATTAGAAACCAAGAACACCAACAAGCACCCATGGAGCCTCCAAGAATGTAACTTCATCCATATCCAACCAAATCTCGAACCTCAACAAGCCCTTTCTAGACGCAATTTGGGAGCAGTAGGGACAATCAAAAATCAAAATGGAACCGTGTAGCTGAGTTTTTGTAAAATTGAGATGTTTTGTTTTGTTTTTCATTATATATAAACAAAGTTTTTTATAGATTGTATTCTTCAAAATACAATAGATGCGGTATAGCTAGGGAATGTGGAAACTCTATGATCACAAATTTTGTTTTAGCATTTCCAAGCTTCAAAGATTATACTTCTCGAAGGTCTCTCATGGCCCTTTTTTTGTACTACAATGGATTTATCCACACTTTTTAATATATATTTCCGAGTTCTTGTTAAAAAAAACAATATGTTAACCTAAAGTTCAAAAACCCTAAATATCAATGGCCTCTACCAATTAAGAGTGGAAAATCAGCTCCAAAATGAACCAATTGGCATATATCACTGGTATATATGGTTCATTCTATAGTATGACTATGAACACACAATATTAATTAATACATTCAACATTTCATTTATTTATTACACATGTAATGTAATAAGTTTACAGTATAAATACTAAGGAATGAATGAAAGGAATTAAGGAATTAACAATACTAAGGTAGGAAATAATGAATGAATGACTCTGCTAAAGATTTATTAAGGAATTAATAATACAATTTACCTAAACTTGAAAATCCTAACATTTCAGCTATGCATGGAGTAATAAAGGGAGCACCAAGGTTTGACAAATTGACAGAACTAATGTATATATGCAACTACTGTATACATTCAAAGACATGGTGCACCATATAAAACATTGAATGATAGAGATGCAGAGTGAGAGAGGCACATAAACAATAATTATGTACACACCTCAGTGAAATGTCTGCAATTTTCCAAGCACCAATACCACTCTGTTGTTGTGATCAATGCCTCTCATGTGCTCATCAATGTCTTCTACACAACAATGCAACTCTTCTCTCCTGATGGGATGGTCTCCTTAAGCGTTGCATAGTTGTGGAACAACATGCACATATGAATTCAATCATATTTTATTCCTTTTAAGTACTAACAATAGAATGCATAAATATTTATTTATTTGTATCCACTTCTTGACATGGGAAGTGGTAAAAAGAAACCATAGGCCACGTATTTATAGGTAACCACATGGGAAAGAATTTGTTGAAAATTAATATAAAAATTGTTGTTAATATTACCCAATTTCAATTAATCCCAATTAAAAACATTAATGTTAGAAACATTTTTATCTTTAATATAATTAATAATCCCTATTGTCTCATCATTATAGTCCCAAAATGTTACATTAAGAAAATACCCAATCCTCTAAAGAAAAAAGAAAACCTAGATTTTGATCATATTTTATGGATTATATTTTAAGGAAGCCTAGATTTTGATCATATTTTATAGATAGTGTTAGAATTGCAATCCATTATGAAAATGAAAAAAAATTCAAAATAATATTTCTTATGATTTAATCTAAAGTTCATAAACTCAATTTTAAATTGTCAATTTAATATGAATACATACACCATAAAACAATATAAAATCAATTTTAAATTGTAGATTTAATACCATAAGCAAAACATAATTATCTTATTTGATAACAACAATAACCAAACAACCAAGTAAAATCAAACTATATAATAAAAATTCATTTTTAATAAAATACTAATAATAATCAATTCTAGTCCTATCCAATGTTTAACAATCTCAAGTGTAGTGTATATGGTCTTAAAAATACATGTTTACCATCTCTATTAAATGTTACATCATCTTACATCATCAATGACATCATACTTTCACTCTATAATAAACACACATCCAATTAAATGTTTGATCATGATTTACATCATATCTTCACTCAAAGTAAACATCTTAGTCATGGTTCAAATCTTCCTTGGTTATTTTTCAGTCACTCTAGTTCTTTAACACATGCTTTTTATGTCTTTATGATAGCATGCTAATAACTAGTTCTATGGTTAATATTCATAACCAAACTCTATAGTTTAAAGAATATAAGAATATAATGGACGTCTTTCACTCGACAAAAGATTTATTACGACAAAAGCTATTGGGTTGTTATATTATTTGGAAACATGTCTTTTCACAAATTTAACAATTTAAAAACATTTACTATTTTAATATGAATGGCAGTGGTAGTGAGATCATGGAATTAAAGTTGTTTAGAAATGGAATAGCCCATCTCCTTTTAAATATATTTGTGTGGTAGGTCCATAAATGCATCGTTTTTTAAACTACGATGGAGAATAAATGAGGCAAAGTATCTCAAAAAACGAGATCCAAATAATACCTTCCCTCGTTATCAATGAATGTAAATATAATATTATTTCAATTAAGGTGAAATCTTATCCGTATTATAATCCTTATGAGTATTTATTTATGCGACTGTTAGATTTATATAAAATTGAACTCTAACTCTTTTAATGGAACACACATGAAATCCAAATGATTTACTAAGTCCGGGGTTTCTTTAAAGTTTAAAAACCCTAATATATTCTTTGAAAATGATCTATGATATACATTTATTTTATTAAAAAATAGCATTCTTTGACTTTTGGTTACTTTAGCCATCCTTAAAATAAATGAAATAATGTCCATTATATTTGTATTATCTTTCTCTATATTATATATTATTTTCAGAGATTCATGGATAATCCAATAGATTACCAAATAGAAGTATTTTACTTGAAACTTTTATATTTAATAGTTTATGCTTTTTCAAGTATTTTTTTTATCACTATATAAAAAAATAAAATATTTGACATGCATATTAATTTATTAGTTATTCTTGTAACGACTTCGATAATGAATAGCAATGTAAAATTCGTAAATATTTCTGTTTTCTTTGCTTTAGGATATTAAGATCATTAGAACATAATTAATAACATCGGAAGCGATACATCATCATAACTAATAACAAAACATAATCAATGCATTAACATAATTAAAAGCGTCACATGATCAACACATCATCATAATAAACAACAACACAAATCAACGCATCGTCATAATTAATAGTTGCACATAATCAACACATCATCATAATAAACAACGACACAAACCAACACATCACGATCAACAGAAGAAAAATACTAATAATTGATTAACCATGCCATTGAATATTAAAATAACTACTCCCCCAACTACTAGCGGGAAAAACCCCCTTATGACTACACCAGGGTTTACAATTTAGACAGATCAATAACCATTTAAAAGTCAACTACTTATCTAACTACTCCAAACATACCCAAGACTCATACAAGAAAATCAAAGATAAGAGGGATCGGTTAATTGTACCTCTACTCTGCGTCCAGTGATGATCCCCTCACACTTGAAAGATTCACCGTCTGCACGCCTCCTCCCAAGGTTGGCCTGCATTCAAAGACAGACAAACAAAAATATTTAAGCATGCAATTCATATACAAATTAGGGTTAAATGTTAGAATAAAAACGTAAATCAAATGAAAACATTCAATACACCATGATTTGGGATAGGAAAAGTACTAATATCTCAATGATTATACCTTACAACCAAAGTCGACTACTGCTCCACGAACTTGGTTCCAGCTCCTCTTCACCAAGCTCTAATTGCACCTCTGTATAGCTTCTCTTATAAGCCTTATTCTTGGGAAGTAAATGGGTTTGATGGAGGAAAAAGGGAAAATTGGGAAATTCTGAGGTAATTCTCACAAAAGGGATGCAATTACTCGGGGCAAGAGGGGATGTGAAATGGGCAAAGTTTCACTGTTCTTATGTCTAGATGTGGAATGAGACCCCAAAACCTCATTTTATATGACAAAATGATGGTTATTTGGTTGGGTGATGGGTTATAGGAGGTGGATTAGTTGAGAAACTACCCAATATCCCGTAATTTCAACGAATTCCTTGCAACTTTTTATTTTTTGCAAGTTTTGAAAGTATATGCAGGATGTAGTGGTGCAAAATTCATATCTACGAGGGTTGTAGTGGTGCAACAAGTGTATGTATGTGGGAAGTATTGGTGCAGGGTGCGTACATCTTCAAAAATTGGGTTTTTTAGAAGAGCAACTGAGTGATGGCTTGGAAAATAATGTAAGTAAAAGGGCCAAAGGAAGATAAGAAAGTATAACCCCAACCTACCTTGCATGGTTAGGACCTCCAAGACACATAAGCAACGCTCAAGTCGATGATTCATCTAATTGATTTGGACCACTTAAGGTCTCATTACTGGCGACGGTTTTGAGGAACAAGGAGGTATCTAAATCGCATAGCCCAACATAACCATAATCCCAACTAGATCATCAAACTTCACCTAATCATCAATTATTCATGGCACAACATGATATTCTATCACACTTAGAAATATTCAAGCGATAATGGATGTGAATGAGTAAGAGAGGATATTTCATGACGAATAATAAATCAAGGCGTAATTAAAATCTTAATCTCATGCACCTTAACTATACCTCTTTAAATTAACGAATATCATCAAGGAGTATGTTAGGGAAAAGCTAAATTACATAGTCATTGTGAGAGCCCGTAAGGAATCAATCTGCTTATGCATTACATTGAATTCACCACCGCTTTTACATTACATATCCATTTACAAGGCTAATAACATCATTCCTAATAACCATTAATGAGAAGCCAACTATTATCATATCCCTCCTTAAACAAATTAGAGAATCAATCATAACCTCAATATGAAGCCAACTATTATCATATCCCTCCTTAAACAAATTAGAGAATCAATCATAACCTCAATATGGAAGGATTCCCAACTTCATTAATATCTAATTAAAGAATCATAATATGATCAACCCATAAATAAATAAATATTTTGCATGCTATCGTGCATACCCACACCATGGGATTTTAAAGAATCATGTCATACATAAAATCAACAAGTACTCAATGGTGACCTAATCACTCTAATTTAAATTAAAAGAAAAACAAATCTTATTTAAAATAATATAAGATAACTTCAAGGCTAATTAAAAATCCAAATTAAAGTTTAAAGGAAGGACCAAAACTTCTTTCTAACAATATAAGAGAAATCTAGTCTACTATACTTGCATATCGATTAAACAAAAGGTCAACAACATATTAAAAACTCATAAGGAATCTCACACTCCATATCTATAAATAAAGACTATAAGAAGTCCATTTCATAGCATTAGTAAATCAAGATTATTGAGGCTACATCAATAATAAGAAAGGATGTCGAAAATACTTTACTTATCCAACTGTAATAGGAATTAAGAGGACCAAGGTTTAATTAAACAAACAATAAAATTAGTTATTAAGGTCAACGCTCGGGTAAGGATCAAGGGTGATCAAATCTTCAAACGACGATATGGTAGAAAAGAATTTAAGTGATTCCTTGTAAGAAGTCTTCCGAGGATATTTCCATAAATTCCGATTCAACATAATTACATATACATAAAGGAGAAACGAACCATGTCCCACTTAAGTTATCAAGGATAATGTAAATCTTGTAGTATCGAGGAGGTTCTTCTCACACTAATTTTTTTTTAAACTTAAAATAAGACTTATCCTCTTGCCATGTTTAAAGGGGAAAAGGGTCAGATACACTAAGAAGAAGATATTACATAATTAATATAATTAAAGTACTAGGTTGTGCTCTTATGTAATTAAGGTACTAGGTTGGGATCTCGAATCCAACATTAGGATAAGTTGCATTGCAGAGAAAACAATCAGTTTTCGATTAAGATGAATAGGAGTGGGGCGACTCAAATGCGGCACGACTATGATTCGATGGAGGATTAAGAGTAGGTTTAGAGTGGGTAATGGATAATTAAGATAAAGTAGAAGGGTGAATGAATAAGTAAGCAAATAATTTGATTGTGCAGTAGTCAATGAAGGATAGAGGGAAATATCATTATCGAATCGATGACAGTTGTTTCTTCGGGTTGCAGCTAAGAAGATAGTTGGAGGAGTGACCCCGCCTCTACATGGGAACTCCAACATTGAAAAAGTAATACTCCAACATTCAAAAAGGGTGACTTACTGGGAAGTATAGAGAATTTCAATCATAAACTCCTATATGCGGATGCGAGTGGGATTACAGTTCTGTGTTGCCGAGTGAAGGCTCCGTACATTGCATCATTTTGATCGTTAGCAAAGATTTGAGCAACATTAAACGCCAAAACAGTAAGACAACAACTAGTAGCAGTAAGAGAAAGGCGAACTAACTCTAGAACTGGAAGTTCAACGATGTACCATTATCATATTAAATTTAACCGAAATTTAACTAGGGTTAATAGAAGGATGCGTTGAATTCTAACCGATCTCAATCGGTCTTTCAATCTGAGCTTTAAGGTCATTCAAAAGCCCTTCAATTTATTTCTTTTTCACCAGCAACAGAGGCTGTGTTGGGTTCGAGTCCTCGTAACAAAACTTCAACTAAACAACCATTCGGAAAAGAACTTAAGAGATGGGGTGCCAACTAGAGCCCAGACCATGGTTCTAGATATAAGAGCTCATCTGGAATAAGATTTGACTGTATAATAATGGATGGTTGAAGATCGCCTGGGATTTTCATGGTTGGTTGGAGTGTCGACAAGGGAGACTCCACCTCAGGCTTTCTCAACAAGGCAACGTACAATAGAGACATGGCCGGGTCTACAAGACAGATGCGTGGAGCTCAAAAAGATAATCAGATGGCGATTTGAAGGATGTAACTATAAGCACCTAGAATATCAAAGAATGAGATGCGTTCTATGATAAGAGTTACACGTTCACTATTGGAGAAATACTATAATTTTAGAAAATAATTCCATTCGAGAGAGAATGATTCTACACATGAATTAACCATAATTGAAATTGCATCTACAAAATTATCTTTTTCTTTTAAAACAAAATTCTTCCTTCAACGGGATCATAAATAAAGATCCATAAAACCTCTTGGTCATTAAAGTAACATTGCAATAAAAATTTTTGAATAGCAGATTAAATGAAGTGTAACCTATTATACAAGCATTCCATACGCAATTAAATACATCAAGATCGCTTGAATACAATGAAATCTTGAAATTTTATTTACAAGAAAATCTAAGTTAATAACTCAATAAATAAAGGGACCGATGAAGTTTGGTACCGGAGGTCAATCTCCTATTTGGATTTTGCATCACGTACTTGGTCTTGTCTTTCTTGCCGATCGATGGACTTCACTGGTACCTCCTAGCCAATGTTAGGGTACTCTTCTTCCCCCTTAGATCCCCAAGATGAAAAGGGGCCACACACACACAACCAAAAAATACTCTAGCTCCAAGATTTCCTCACATGGTAGAGTCAACACTCTCTCCCAAGCTGGGTATCCCAACTCTCACAAGTAAAACTAGTTCAAAGTGTCCCCTTCGCATCTTGACCATTTTCTTTATAGGAATTCTCTCACTGATCCATCCCCACTTGCACAATTATTTTCTCTTTAATTAAATAATTTTAGAATTATTCCTCCTCACACATGTCACCCTCTCTCCAAGTTTCACAAGAAATTCCATATTTTATCTTAGTTAAAAATCAATTTCCCTCACATTTCCCAAATGAGCTCCTTAAATCACTCCTAGTTGTCTCTTTATTCCCAATATTCTCATTTAATGACTGATGCCTTACTAATTATGAGTTGAGTTAAAATACGAGTCTTCTTTTAGTTGAACTAGTGGTAATTAAAATCTAGATACCATTCTATGCGTACACATATTCTCTCATCTTTATTCATTTCTTATCTTCAATCTCAATTTGGTATTTTGTTACACAGATGTGCTTTAAATCAAATCTTTAGCTTTATTTCATTTACTTAATTCTTAAATTGATTTACCTCATTCTTTTTTTCTTTTAATTTAGTTAATAATTTAGTTTTACTCCCCTTACAAGAACCTACACTTAGGCTTAATTCCTTAAAATAGGCTTAGACTTTAACTTGGTATTTACAATTAATAATTTAATCTTTAATTATTTAATTAAATCCGACAATGTTTAAATATTTTACAAGGTTTAATTATTCGTTGAAGGTTTTCAAGGCCACCTATATTCATTGACTCAAGTGTTACTTACGTGACGTGCCCTTCAAGACACAACTTTGTTCTCCAAGGGTGACACTCACCTTTTGGCTGTTTTTGGTAGTTTTCCAACTCTTGGAGTCAACACTCCATTCGTGTAACCTTGTGAGAGACTAAGGGATTCTAAGGAATAAAGAATCTGCCTTATTATGCACCCATTATAATGTTCATGAGCGAATTTCTTTGTCTGTCTTGACAATATCGTGGACCTCTTGAACTAGGTAATCGTTAACCTACAATTTGAGCCACAACGAGAGTGCTAGTAGGTTGTGGAAGGGATGTTTCCACAACTCTCCCTCAATATATGGTTTATGTGCATGGCCCCCTTACTCCTTATGTCAGTCTGATTAGAAAACATTCGTGAACCTACATCCATCAATGATCCATATATAAAATCATACTATAATCGATCATATGTCAGATATGTATAAATTAAATACCCAAACCAATACAATCCACTCTTTGACTCAATCCGGAGTCCAAGTAGATCCATTGATTCCATTGGCATCCACAAT
The DNA here is from genome assembly GCA_032191745.1 of Picea mariana. NCBI lineage: Eukaryota > Viridiplantae > Streptophyta > Pinopsida > Pinales > Pinaceae > Picea > Picea mariana. Next base: position 122,768 of record JASDQU010370879.1, read on the forward strand.
CTATCAAGTGTCCTGCAAATTTAGGGAAAACTCATCAATATCATATGTCAATACATATATATCAATTAGCATTAAATCACAACAATAAACATCATCATAAAAATCCATGATCGAAACAAATAACCATGTACTATAACTGGATCACCTACATAGAAGTGTCCTCAAAGAATAAGTCGATAACATGAGATCACAAGAGAGGGAAGTTGCAATTTTGTAAAAAAAAATATTTTCTTCCTCTTTATAGTACTCCACTAAAAATAATTTCTTTGAAAATATGATATGCTACAGATACAAAAAATATTTGTTACCGCAACAAAACTAGTAGTAAGTTGATACATTAAAATTATCTTTGTCAAGTTATAATAAAAATTTCTACCTTTGTATTCATTCTCTACAATATCTATATTTTTTTCTATAGTAAATCCATTAAATAAAAGAATACATAGATTTTCTTTCTCTAGTTGTACCAACAATAAATTCTTATATTAATTTCCTATTGTACTAGTTACAATTCTAAATGAAAACAAATATTAAACAAATAAAACATATCTAAGTCTTCTTGACAACCGGGGAAAACTGAGTAGAGAATCAAGTTCCTCCCAACCATAGACCATAACATAAAAGATCACTTGTTCCTTTCACCCCTTATCCTAATTATTTATTCAATATGGACTAAAAATTTGTATCGCCCTTTCCAAAATAACCAAATTTTGATTCTTTATTAGAGCCATCAAACTCAAATCCTCATTCACAAGTACTCAAGAACATCCTACCTCATCTATACTTATCTTTTATTGTCTTACACGTAATAACTTGCATATGTCTTTTTCTAATTTAGCCTCATCCCTAGCCCTAGGGAGTCTTCTTGGCCTAAGTTTTTGTTAGCTTGTTCCCTCACATCCCACATATTTGGGAGTAGGTTTGCATTGGTCCTCATGGAAAATATTTACTCTAGTAGTTGTTAGGATATTTAGACACTTAGGATTTAGTTAAGATCTACTTGGTCTAATTTATCGTTAGGTAAAAGTGTGTTTCTTAGTGTGTTTCTTTAGTATGCATTAGTATGCATTTGTAGTTAGAACATATGACAGACACAATATGTTCCCGATATAGAGTGATCTGACGTTTCATATTCTCCTCGATCTTAACAACCATTGAACCATGGATTAACACCTGATTGGTCCATGATATCTATTTAAAGAGAGTGGATGGTCATTTGTCGATGATCGATTGTGAGAAACTCTCTTGTAAAATATCTCTGTAATCTTTTTCTTTTGCATTAATAAAATGCTCTAAATGTTCGCGTTAGATGGGGTCATGGATGTTTCCTTGTAGGGGTTTTACCACGTCAAAACATTGATGTGTTCATATTTGAAATGGTTGTGTGAGTGGTTACTGAAGGTGTTCTTCCTCTGTTGGAATACCTGTTTTGTCAAGCATGGTATCAAAGCTTGTTTGAAGACCCGCTCCTAATGTAGATCGAGATTGTGAAACCGAGTTTCCTCATCTTCATTTTCTATCATTGATGTACATTCTTGGGCTAAGAGTATTGTTCCATTGCATCTAAAGCGCTCGTTTCCATTGGGAACACTTTTCATTTCACTCGAAAATGTTTCCTTTTTCCCAATATACGACCATTTTAGTCAAATCCGGACGTATAAATCCTGAGTACAATTTTTTAAATTTTTGCAGAGTATTATTTTGGTTTTATATTATTTATTTTTGGGTTTCTACTCTTTTAGATCTGTGTATGCTCTTTTCCCTGCGCCTTGTGCGATCTCAGAAAATCAAAAACATATAGGAAAAGATGCATCTTCTAGGTAAGATAACCGAGATCTTACCCTTATTGTCATCGAGAAGCAAAATTTTTTCCTTTTGTGAAAACAGTTTTTTTTTAGCACACTCTCCAAGTTCATCTTCAACAACAACAACAATCCTCTTGCTAAACAATACAATATGTTTTTCTAGACCATTTGGTTAGAAGTGTCTTATTAAGTAAGAGGTTTTGAGCTCAAATCTCTCTTTTTGTTACTTTTTTTGAAAAAGTTCATGCTTAAATTGTAAAATGTATTTCACTTCAAGTATAAAAGTGAATCATTATAAGTAACTTTATTATTTTAGTTTAGAGTTATTTATTTTTCATGCAGTTTTTCTTTTATAAAGTAACTTCATTATAAAAGTGATCCCCACTTCTCCTTATAAAAGTGGGTCACTTCATAAAGCAACTTACACCACCACGTGGTCATTTGGTTATTGTTTCTGTCTTTTTTAAAAAGGTCATAACTCTCACATCTGAAGTCCGTTTTCAGTGCCATTTTTTAAAACCGCCTAATTTTTCGGGATCTTTCCATTCATATCACCAGCTTTAGTTTTTAAATGCATATTATCTTCATATTTAACATGGCTTCTACAAGTAATCTCTTGCTTACCAACACCAACTACTTCCAATGGTAATCCCATATGGAGGATTTATTA
>JASDQU010370880.1:44565-54631 GCA_032191745.1 Picea mariana
TCAGATAGGGAAGTTTGTCTTCTTTGTGACTCGCTCTCAGAATGAGAGAAAAATCACAGCCACATCTAGTGTCTCTGCGGTCTACCTCTCCACACAGAAAAAGTAAGTAGATAAGGTCATGGAAGAATACTCAGATATATTCTCCTCACCTACCGGGGTACCTCTGCACTGCCAGGTCAAGCACCCCATCGATTTGACCCCCAAAGCACCACTTCCCAATGGGCCAGTCTATCGCTGCTCTCTGTTAGAGAATGAGGAGATCAAGTGACATATCCAAGAATTGCTCTACAAGGGGAACATCTATCCTAGCTCATCACCTTGCAGGAGCCCAATCATGCTGGTACAGAAGAAAGATGGAACTTGGTGACTTTGCATTGATTATCAGGCTTTGAATAAAATCACAGTCAAAAACTGGTACCTGATTCCCCGAATCGATGACCTCCTTGATCAACTCATGGGGGCCAAATACTTCAGTAAGATTGATCTGAAGTCTGGCTACCAGCAGGTCTCAATAGAACAAACAGATGTATGGAAGACCGCCTTCAAGTCAAAGGAAGGCCTTTTTGAATGGTTGGTCATGCCCTTTGGTTTGACAAACGCTCCTGCCACTTTCATGAGGATGATGGACGATATTCTGCGACCATTCACCAATACTTTTGTAGTGGTGTATCTTGATGACATTCTCATTTACAACAAGACTTGGGCCAAACACTTGCATCATATTCAGCAGGTTTTGCACACCTTGTGGTAGCACAAGCTATACGCCAACTTGGAAAAATGATCCTTCGGCATGGACAGGGTCCATTCCCTAGGCTACATCATTGATCAACATGGCGTACATGTGGATCCGGCCAAGATCCAAGTCATTCGTGACTGGACAGCCCCAACCACACTCACTGAGCTTTGGAGCTTCTTGGGCCTTGCCAATTTCTACCACAGGTTTGTGCTGGGATTATCCCATATTGCATGGGCCCTCAACCAAATAACCAGGGGTGGTGGTAAGGAAAAATTTGCATGGGGCCAGCCCCAACATCAAGCATTTGATGATTTGAATCAATGCTTGTGCTCAGCCCCAATACTTTCACTACCAGACCTACAACGACCCTTTGAGATTGAGACCGATGCTTCAGACTATGATGTGGGTTCCGTTCTCACGCAGCACGGCCACCCTGTGGTCTATCATAGTGTGACACTATCAGATGTTGTCTGTAAGTACCCTACTTGCGACAAATAAATGTACTCCATTGTGAAAGCCTACCACTAATGGAGAAATTACATTCTTGGGAGGGAGACAGTCATCCACACTGATCATAAGCTGCTGCAGTTCATGTAGACACAAGGAAAATTGTAGAATGACCGCCATCAAAAGTGGTCCACATACTTGCAGCAATTCCACCTCAACATCAAGTATAAAACAGGAAGCACCAACCGCATTGCTAATTGCCTTAGCGGACCACCAGTCGCGATACTCACCACAGTGGTAGAATACTGCAGCCATGAGACCTCTGGATGCCCCCAACTCTATGAGACAGACCTAGACTTGCCACCACCTACCAAATGTTGGGTGCAAAGGCAGTTGTCAATAATTTCCATCTTCAGGATGGGTTGTTGTGTCGTCTGGGCCATATATGTGTTCCCTTAAGTGAGCGAGTGAAGCTGATCTGGGAAGCCCACTACAGCCGGGTGGTAGGACACTTCGACGTCGAAAAGATAGTGGTGATGCTACAAAAACATTTCTACTAGCCGAAACTTCGACAGGAGGTCAACAAGTATATTAGGTCTTGCACTGCTTGTGCTATTGCCAAACCAACCACTAAGAAACAGGGCCTGTACACCCCTCTTCCTACTCCTGATAGACCATGGAAATCCATCTCAATGGACTACATGTCGGGCCTCCCGTCCACCAAGTGGGGAAATGACTGTGTTTTTGTGGTTGTCGATCGCTTTTCTAAGATGGCGATTCTAGTTGCTTGCAAGAAGAGCATCACAACAAAATCCACTGCCGAGCTCTTCTTTGAATGAGTCTGGGTACATTTTGGAATCCCACAAACCATTGTCTCAGATTGGGATAGTTAATTTCTCAGCACATTCTGGTCGACCCTCTAGTCACTACTAGACACAAAGCTCACCAAATCCACGGCCTTCCACCCCCAGACAGATGGCCAAACTGAGGTCATAAATCGAATGATCGTGCATATCCTACGCATGTATAATTCCAAGAACCCTCACACATGGGATGAAAGTCTTCCCTATGTCCAACATAGCTACAACCAACCCCTGCATGGTTCAACTAACCACAACCCTTTTCTCGTGGGGTTGGGATTCCAACCATTGGGTCCCATAGATGTTTCACTTCCCCTTGCGGTCACCTTGACCGACTCCTCTCCTGATCCAACTGAGGCTAACAAAGCCACCCGGTTCATTGAGAGGATCCAACACATCTGCCAATAGGTTCAGGATATCCTACAGAAGTCCAATGAAAAGTACAAGCAACACCATGATCAACATCGGGCTCCACATAAGTTTCAGGTGGGTGACAAAGTTTGGTTGCACTTGCAGAAAGAACGCCTTACAGGACCCCATCAGAAGATTTTACCACTCCGTTATGGGTCGTACATCATCACCAAGGCTATGGGGGATAATGCTTTTATTCTTAACATTCCTCCTTTCCTTGTCCTACACCCAGTGTTCAACGTGGACCTCCTTCGGCCTTACTTCCCACCATTATTGGATACCTCAGACATAGCAGAACAGCTGACACCAACAGAGCTCAACCCCGACTACATACAACAAATATCTAGTGATCATATTGTGGACACATAGATCAAGGGAACTTGAAAACAAAGGATCCAGCTTTATCAAGTCGTCAAAGCAGGGCAACTCCTGCACCAAGGCAAGTGGCTCACCTGGGGCCAAATTCAGTAGAAATTTCCTCATCTGATGGGGGAACTCAATGTAATGGAGACCATTGCTTCCTAAGGATGGAGAATTTATCCAGGTGGATATTGGTGGCCATCCACCTTTTCTGGCTAGCTCAAAACAACTTTCTATCAATTTTGATAATTTACTATTTTTAGCAGTTTTTCGGGTCCTGAACTTCCAGAGCCGTTTTGAGGCCCTAAACGACGTTTTTTGGGCTATGTTGCGGTTGCAAAATTTTATCATGAAATTTTTTGTAAATGTTGTAGTCGTCGGATAGATCTTTCCAATGGGCTATCATACGCCTAAAATGGAGATCGTATGCAAAAGTTATGACCCTGGGAAGTTGATGTACTAACTTACCCAAACGGGGCCCACATGACTTTTGGCACTTCATCTCCTAGGGTTAGGTTTTTGGATGTTTATGGTTTTTGAAACTCCTGTTTATTGTAAAAAGGCCTTGAGAGCCTCATTGTAATCATCTTCTTGTGAATAAGCGCAACCATCACATCTCTTCTCAGAGATAAGCCGCCACCATTCTAGCAAGCTTGTTTTCTGCTGCATTTTATGGTTTTAGCTTATTTCCTTATTGAATAGAAAATCAGTTTTACTGTATCTCTATTATTCTGTGTTAAGCATCTGGTAATAATCTGTAGTCATTTCATTCTTCTCATAAAATCTGGATCAAACCTCTTATTATAGCATCTGTATCCTTTACTGTTTGTAGCATACCCTACGAAGATGACTTCATCAGCCCTGTCATCATACTTGCCAAGGTTTTCATTATTATTCTTTATGTAGAAATTACTCCCAAAGACTTTGAAGTTTTTGATTGAAGAAGGTCTTCCATACCACAGTTCATAAGGTGTCTTGTCACTCTGTGGTCTGAGGTGATCTTTGTTAAGACTATGGATTGATGTGTGTATTTCTTCTACCCAGTAGGTTTGACCAATGTTCTTCTCATTCATCATTGACCTGGCCATTTGCTGAACTATTCTATTTTGCCTCTCAACTACTCCATTTTGTTGTGGAGTTCTTGGGATTGTGTATTTTATTTTGATCCCATGTTTATCACAGAATGATTTGAAATCACTGGACATAAATTATCCTCCTCTGTCTGATCTTACAACCTTTAATATGTTGCCTGTTTGATTCTTAGTTAAATCCTTAAATATTTTAAATTTCTCAAATGCTTCAACTTTTTCTTTGAGAAAAGCAACACAAGTGAGTCTGGAGTAATCATCAATGATCATCATGAAGTATTTTTCCTTTCCTGTGCCTTCCTATCTTGATGGTCCACATAAATCCATATGAACTAATTGGAGTGGTTTCTCTGTTGAAGTAGAGCTCTTGGATTTAAATTGTCTCCTGGTTAGCTTTCCTACTTGGCAGGGTTTACACATATAATCTTGTGGCTTTGATATTCTTGGAAGATATTTTACTGCCTCAAGATTTTTGAGCTTGATTAAGTGGTCAAAGTTTAGATGTCCAAGTCTCCTATGCGATAACCAACTTTCATCATGTTTTCTTAGATGATACTCTTCTCTATCTTCTTTCAACACATATACATTATTCTCTGTCCTTATGCCTTTAGCCACCACTTGTCCTGAGTTTACAGAATTTATCTTAAAATATTTGGAAGTGAACACCACTTCACATCCTCTGTCACACATTTGACTTACACTAAGAAAATTATGTTTCATCCCATCTACAAGTAGAACATCTTGGCTTTTCCTTTACCATGACTCAAACTCACCATCTCTTTACCCTTGATTTTACCTAGTTCATCATTTCCAAAGGTCTCATTTATTTTTTTTCTTTTACTTATAGACATAAAATTATCCTTGTCTCCAGTCATGTGCTTGGAACATCCACTGTCTATATACCACGGGTCTTTTTGTTTTTGAGCTGAAAGTACTAAACCACATTTTTCACTATCTTTCTTTTTCCATGTGCTGGCATTTCTAGCTAAGGGTTTTAATCTTTGATCTGCTTTGTAATTCTTCAAATGGTAGTTTGTAGCTTTGTGGCCGAAGTTATGACAGTTATAGCATTCAAGCTCATTGTTCAATAGGTCAAAGTGATTGGTGCAACTTTGTCTAATTATTGGCTTTTTAGTTCTATGTTGAAAAGATTGTTTATTTCTTGATCTCCTTAGTTGCATGTCTCTAAACTTAATTTGACAATTTGCAATCTTACGACCAAAATTAGAGTAGTAAAAACAGTAACCATGGAAGAAATTTTGGTACCTGAAGAATGGCCTTCTTCTTGGAATTTGTTGCTCCAACTTATGATATATTTTTTTTTTATCAGGGATCATATTGTCTTTATTGAATCTTGGTGGTAGAGTACTCACATGGTCTGATTGTCTGTTGACTTGGAACTTGATCATATTTACTGAATCTTTGCTTTCTGGTTGTTTGTTGCTTGAACCACTTACATAGCCTAAACCAGTCTTCAACAAAGGAGATCTTTGTTTTCTCACAATGTCATTTAATTATGCTGAGGCTTTAATGCTTGGAAGATTTTGGAGATACAATGCTTTAAACTTCTCCATCTCTTTTCTGGTTCTTACTACCTCTTCTTCCAAGGCTTCACATCTTTCCTTCTTCTGTGATAACTGTTGTTTCAAAATGTCCTCTATTTTCTTTGCCTCTGCTAATTCCACTTTTAGCAGGGCAAAGTATTCATTAGGTTTTTTATTTTCTTTCTCGAACTGTATCAACAATTTTTTTTTCTTTTTCTTCTTAAGTCTGAGTCTAGCAATTTCTTCTAGAGCACTGTTCAGTTCTCCTTCCAAGTCAAACACAACTTATTCATCATCAACATCACTTCCTTTGATTTTATTATCATAGTACTCCTTGGCCATAAGCATAAATTCATTAACCTTATCTTCACAAGAAGAATCACTATCTGTGTCTCTTGAAGAGTCATCATTGTTTACACATAAACTTTTCTTTTTACCAAATCTCTTGGATTTGTACTTCTCTTCACCTTCAACATTTTGCTCCTTGTTCTTGTGTGGACACTTATATGCAAAGTGACCTATCTTTCCACAGTTAAAACATTTGAAGGGAAATTTTCCTTAGTACTTGCCTGATCCTTTCTTTAGTCTTCTCACAAATTTTGCTTCAATTTCATCAGGCTTAGAATCCTCATTCTTATATGCTTTAAATGTTGCTTCTCTAGAGGTGGGTTTATCTTTACCTATCCTCATTTCATAAGCAGTCATAGCTCCTAGGAGTTGGTCAATAGGTAGAGCTTTTATATCATTAAGTTCTTCTATAACAGAGACTTTTGGGTTGAACCTATCTGGTAGAGATCTCAAAATTTTCTGAACTAAAGAGACATCCTCAATTTTTTCACCAAGTCCTTTCATTGCATTTACTAGTTCTTCAACTCTCAGAAAATAATTCCCAATAGTTTCATCCTATTTCATATTTATTTGTTCAAACTATAATCTGTAGGTTTGAATCTTGGCATCTTTTACCTTCTCATTACCTTCATAACTGTTAATGATTTTGTCCAACATTTCTTTGGCAGATTTTAAGTGCATAACTTTTTCAAATTCTGCTTCTGCAAGCCCACTTGGAATAACATTAATAGCCTTAGCATTGAAGCTTAATTCTATCTTGTCATCCTTAGAATATAGTACAACTGGCTTTACATAACCAATCTCTACCACATCCCAGACATCTGCACCTAAAGCCATTATGTAGGTTCTCATCCTAACTTTCTAGAAGGAAAAGTTTGTTCCATTGAACATGGGGAGCTTATTGGTTGAATTTATTTCATGGCTATTCATGTTTAATCTCTAGGACCTACCCTTGGATAAAAGGAACCCACTCTGATACCAATTGTTGGAAATATTAAGACAACTGAGAGGGGGGGGGGTTGAATCAGTTGTTACTGTTCTTAAACAATTTTATGCCTATTAAACTATTATTAATATTCTCCAAGTGATCATCAATATTATGCAAGTCATGAACAACATAAATAGTAAACATCAATCACACATATGATATACACAGAGACAAATATTCATGAGGAAACCCATAAAGGGAGAAAACCTCTTCTTCTTCAAATGATAGGCAATATTTTATGTTCTATACATCATATGCCTTTGAGAACCAACTCAAAATGAGGCTACAAATTCTTCTTTAACAAGAATCAACTTGTTGAGAGCACCAACCCTCTGGTTTATCTAGCACCCAATAGAAGGAAGCACCAACTCCCTGAGTGTTCCAACACCAACTAGATGGAAGCACCAACTTCCCGTTACACAGACACCAACTTGTATAATAGAGAACAATGGTTCTCCCTTGCACCACCCTACCACCCTGGTTTTTGTAGCTACAACCATATGGAAGCTACAACTGCCAGTCTCATCATTGTTCTGCTACACTGCTCTGCTATGTTTGCATCAGTGTGTTCCTGTTGCTCGCATCTTCTTGCTCACACTTGTTCAAATTCTCTTCTTCCTTTTATGCTCCGTGTTGCCTTTTCATCCTTTTCGATGAGTCTTTGATCTTCCCTTCAGATAGTGCACTGCATCACCTCCTACACACATGCATCACTGTTGAAAAAGAACACTATGCTCTCTGTTCTGTCTATTTTTCTCACGTCGAGTCCTCTTCCTAATCATCATTTAAACACTTCATATTCCCTGACGGTTATACTATATCTGTTCATCATCAGTGGCAGTTATCCAAAGATTATTTGGCCTCTCTAACTGTCTCAACTCTTTTTCTTCTCTGTCAGTTACAACCAATCAATTATAGATTCTTTGGATTCTAAGCCCCTTCCTTCACATGACCACAAACAGTGACCATACACCTATTCATAAGGCTCTTCGCGTTCTTGGTCTAGTGAGCACTAGCTCCCTTTGTTTCTTCGACATGACCTTGGGTGATGATATTCACGTGACCACGCGATTGAAGGTGCGTCCATAGGTGATTTGAGGGAAACCTGCTTTTCACCCTGCAATTCACTACAAAGCTCCACGTATGCCTTTGGCAATACCGTGGTTTTGATTGCAATCCGCTTGCGAAAAATTAAGACCCAAGCATGTTCTGGCCCTGCAATTGAGAACGATCATCGATCTTGCGGTCTTTGACAGATTCCTTCCATCAAATTTTTTTATTAATCTTTATTTCCTGCCTTCTTTCCTCCATCCATGCATGATCCTTAATCTTAATGACCAAGTGACATGTGGCCCTCCAAACCGACGGACGAGATCGATTTCTTCTTTCGGGCTTTGGGAGTCTCAATTCTCAAACTCCTCTTTCACCGCGATGCTTCCACCTGAAATTCATGATCTATCGACATGTGGTCTTCTCAAATCAGACGGTCACAATCCCTTTGGGTATTCGAGGTTTTTGAGTCTCAACTCTCAACTTTCTTCTTTCCTTTGCTTTTCCCTGGAGTGTTCCAATCTGGAGTACACAATCTGTTGATGTGTGTACTCCTACAGATCGACGGTCCTCAGTTCCTTTGGGTATTTGACCTTTCAACCAGATCATACAGTTTATTTCACGGAAACAAATCAATGGTCAGATTTGATTCTTACACTCATCCTTTCATTGTTCATTTTGACGGCTAGGACTTAATCAAACATTGAGATGGATGGCTGTCTAAACTTCTCCCTTCAGAACTTCATGATTTCAACTTTTCAAACTTACACTATCCTTCCACTGTACTATGATCAATGGTTGAGAATACACCCGAAGTGATCTTTCAGATCAGATAACTCATGTCCTTGTTGATGTGGTTTGCCACACGTCCTTGCTGACATGGTCTACCACATATCCTTGTTGATGTGGTTTGTTGACATTATCTCCCATATGTCCTTTGTTGATGCAGATCTCCCTGATATAATGGTCATTGAATGTTCCCCAAATCCGATGGTCCTTATTCATTTCGGATTTTCAGCTCTCCGGGCTTCGGGTTTTTCAAATCTCAAACTAAAAAATCTGAAGTGAGATTTTCCAGAGCTTAACCTTCTTGCATGTTTATATCTGAACTAAATGTTGTTCATCAATCATGATCTTGGATCGATGGCTCGATATGTCTGTGATGCAACTCTTCTATCTTATCATGTCCTTCCACTTAGAATGATCCAACAACTAATGAAAATTTGCATAAATGAGATCTCAGATATTTTACCTCTCATATCCTATCCCTCCACTTTAAAATGATCCGATGACTGATGGGAATTCGGGTTTGATCCGACGACTGACAAGTATTCAGATAATCAAATTCTCAACCTTTTAGCCCCACTTATCCTATCCTTCCACTTAAAGTCATCTGACGGTTGTGAAGATTCTTGAAGAAGATCAACGATCAAGGATGGTTGTGAAACCACAATTTGTGAGTGATTTAACTCGTCACCAAAAATCTGCAATTTGAAGTTGTATGCCGTTGGTGAGTCAACCATAATCATCAATCTTCAAGGCTATGAGATCTGACGGTTTTGACTAATTGCAGGATTGGAACTAGTGCGATATTAATTCTCCTTCCGATATCCGCAATCTATCCCTTCTGTTGATCTGGCGATTGCGCATCCGACGATCACAAATCAATCCAACTTAATCTGTTCTCTTGTTGGATCAACCATAGTCATAGATATTTGAGTCTATGAGATCTGAATATCTAGACCAATTGCGGGATTGGAACTAGCGAAATGTTTAATTCTTCTTTCGCTCCCCGCAATTCATCCCTGCCGTTGATATGCCTTGCAGATCCGATGATCACAATCCTCCAATGGTCCTCAAGCCCAAAGTCACTCATATGACCGATTTCTGTTATATGAGATGATCAACACCATCAATTTCTTGATTGGACGACTGTTGAGGCTTCTCACCCTGAGCTTACTTTTTTCCTTCCGAGATTTGATCTTTGCATACTATTTGCTCCTCCTCCTGAGCTTATGTTTTTTATTCTGAGCTTTGATCAACTTTGATCTTTGTTTACTGTTCGCTCCTCCTCCTGAGCTTATGATTTTCCTGTTTTCCATCGTTGTTGTTGTTCTTGCCATCAATGAAAAGCACACTCTTCCAGTAAAATATGCCAACATAGAGAAGTTTAGAATGTTTTCTTATTTTATCCATGTATGCTACAGTTGTTTTATTTCTCTTCACACATTTTT
>JASDQU010370881.1:0-28323 GCA_032191745.1 Picea mariana
ATGCATCATCATCAAGGTTAAGTGGTTCATCATCATAACAATCCAGATCACTTGCGAGCAAGTGTCCTCAAAGAATAAGTTTTGTCAGTGCACCAGAGCGGGATGTTACAAATAGATTATCCCATAGTGTACTTGGATTCAAAACCCCTGAAGAAATGTTCTCCAGAAAGAAGCCAGAAGTAATCCATCTCAAAATATTTGGTTGTCCAGTGTTTATACACATTCCAAAATAAAGGAGAACTAAGTTGGACCCTTCAGGAAAGAAGGGAATCTTTGTTGGATACTGTGAAGTCTCTAAGGCCTTCAGAATTTACATACCAAGTTACCATCATATTGAGATCATAGAGATGTAACCTTTGATGAAGATGCATCACTCAAGAGATCAAGAAAGTGCCATCTTGAAGAAGTATATGAAGAAGAACCTATAGCTCCCATAGTTGTAGAACCTGTGAAGGAAGTTACAGTTTCCCCTAATGATGATATTCTAGAAGATCATGATATGATAGAATCTCAATAACCTCCATAGATGATGATATCTCACAAGAGAAAGCCAGCTTGGGCAAGGGAACGTATTCAAGATGCAGAGAAGTATGGTACCCTAGAAGGAACCATGAGACATATCAAGAACCTAATCCATTCTCCAGTTATATGGCCTTGATGTGTGATCTCGTAGAGAAGGAGCCTACTTGCTTTGAAGAACCCATTCAGAAGAAAGAATGGGTGGATTCCATGAAAGAAGAATACCAATCCATTATAAAGAATAATGTATGGGAAATAGTTCCCATACCGAAGAACAAAGATGTGGTATCTTCCAAATGGTTATACAAGATAAAACATGCTACATATGGAAGTATTGAAAAACACAAAGAAAGATTTGTAGCTCGTGTCTTTTCTCAAAAGGAAGGCATTGATTATGAAGAGACGTTTTCTCCTGTAGCCAAATACACTTCTATCAGAAAAATCATACATCTTGTAGCCAAGATGAAGTGGAAGTTACACCATATGGATGTGAAAACAGCCTTCTTAAATGGTGTTACTGAAGACGAAGTGTATATAGAATAACCTCAAGGTTTTGAAGTTGAATATAGAAAGACTCATGTTTGCAGTTTGAAGAAGGATCTGTATAGGTTGAAGCAAGCTCCTAGAGCTTGGTATGGAATAATTGACAGTTTCCTGATGAGCTTAGGATTTACCAAGAGTAAATCCAATTCCAACCTTTACTTCAAGGTTATGAGTGATGAGCCAGTGATATTACTACTATATGTAGATGATTTATTCTTGACGGGAGAAGAAAAGCTCATCACAGATTGTAAGAAGAAGCTTCCTACATAATTTGAAATGAAATACCTAGGCCTAATGCATTATTTATTAGGTCTTGAAGTTTGGAAAATCCCAAAGAAGATCTTCCTTAACCAAGGGAAGTATGCAGTTGAAATACTGAAGAGGTTTGATATATTGGAATTTAAAGCCATGAACACACCCATGGAAACAAAGTTGAAGCTCTTGGTAGATACTTCGTTAGAATTGGTTGATGCTACTATATATAGACAAATTATTGGTTCGTTGATGTATCTGATGAATACCAGGCCAAATATATGTTTTGTTGTGAACACCTTGAGTCGGTATCTGGTAGAAACTAGACGTGCTCACATTGTAGCTGCAAAACATGTGATGAGATACCTTAAGGGTATGTTGGAATATGGTCTCTATTATACTAGAGATCATGACTTCAAATTGTATGGATATATTGATTCAGATTGGGTTGGAAGTGTTTCTGATAGAAAGAGAACTTCAAGATGTTGTTTTACTCTGGGGCCATTCATGACTTCATGGCAGAGCGGGAAGCAATCCAATATTGCTCTTAGCAGAACAGAAGTGGAATACACTGTAGCATGTTCCGTCAATTGTGAAGCCATATGGATTCAGAAGTTGTTGAAAGGTCTATTCGATCTGGAGATGGAAGCCACCATGATTCTATGTGATAACCATAGTTGCATAAAGATGACGGAGAACCCTATGTTCCATGATAATTCAAAGAAAATAGAAATTTGTTATCACTACATTCGTGATATGGTGCAGATGGGAGCTATAAAGCTCCAATATGTTGGCATAGATGAGCAGGTTGCAGATGTGTTGACCAAGCCTTTGTCTTGTGTGAAGTTTGAGAACTTTCGAGACAAGTTTGGTGTTGTCCGAAAGGACCTCCCTCGAAAGGGGGAGTGATTTTGATGATACTATAGTATCCTGACTAACAACAGGTAGCTCCGTTAGGATTTTATATCCTAGGGGATTTATCATCTATGGGAAGATTTCAAAGGTCCGGTAAGGATGGTCTCTCAGAGTACTTGTGCATGTATATGCCAGATGTAGTCAGTAGTGGTAGCTCCATTAGGATTTTACATCCTAGGGAATATTTTGATTCCTGGGCAAATCCCAAAGGTCCGGTAAGGATGGTCTGTTAGAGTACCACGTGGTAGCTCCGTTAGGATTTTATATCCTAGGGAATCTTATGATTCTTGGGCAGATCCCTAGGATCTATTAGAGTACCAAAAAAACATTTTGTTTCACCTGCCTCATTCTGCTATTATATGATGATGATGTTGTTGCTCCAACCTCGTGTTGTTGATGATGTTGTTGCTCCAGCCTCGTGTTGTTGATGATGTTTTTGTATTAGCCTCATGTTGTTGATGATGTTGTATCATCCTAGTGTTTTTTATGTTGTTGTTATAGTTTTATACTAATTGATGTTGATGTTTCATATTCCAGCTCCATGTTGTGAACAATGATGATGATGTTATTCCAAATCCATGCTATGAACGATGATGATGTTGATGATGAGAAAAACTTTTGATGATTTATAGATGAAACAGTCAATGTCCCAAGACGATGATGATGTTGTTTCCCTCTCTCTCTCATGATGATGTTGTATTGTAGAATACCCTTCTTGTTAAGGGGGAGTGTCGAAATATTGTAACTGCGAAGAATATTCTAATTATAATTGAGTTATTATCTTATAGATCAATATATTTTTATGGATTGATCATGTCGAGACTTATGTATGACCAAATCCCCTTTTGTGGATTGGTAAAACCATGTTTATATGATGTTAGTTAAAAAGTCGCCCCCTAGGGATAATTAAAGTGGTTTTAACCACTAGTTGAAGAAGTCGGCCATGCCTAATGAAGAGACACAACCCTAGCGCTCCTCGGCTAGTATAAATAAGAGAGAATGGCACCTCATTAGCTCACTCACTCAAGTCACTCATCTAGTGTGAAAGTTTGAAGGAAGCTACAGTTAGAAGAAGGAGAAGAGAGAGGTGCATTGCTCAATCTTGGATATTCTCTAGTGTTTGGTCTTTTATCTTGGCATTGTATTGGCAATCTATATTAAGGAATTTTTTGTTGGGTTTTCTCCCCCATGAGGTTTTCCCAGGTTAAAGTGTTGTGTACATTGTGATTTTGTTTCTCTCAGTGATCTTGCTTATGTTATTATTATCTAGTAAATTGAAAAGAACTTAATAGCAACTCTAAATTTAACACAAGAAACCACCTCTTACTAGCCCAATAGGTGCGCTAGGCTTAGTAGAGAGTTAGGGTAAAGTTAGGGATAAATACTAGGGTTACTTTAGGAGTTATTAAGTGTTATAAGGTTAAATTTCTACATCCCTAATGGTTGTAGGTTAGTTTTGTAACAACAACAAGAAGTTTTGGGTGAAAGGGGATGCATCAATGAGGTAAGGGAGCTAAAGGCTCAAGGAACACTTGCCCAAAGAGAGAACTTTAAAACTTGAAATTTGTGCATTTGCCAAGGCATCAATTTATTTCTCTAATGCAACAAGTAAATGACTAGTGCCATTAGTAATTGGGTTAATAGAGTCAATCAAATAAAAAGTTAGAGGTACTACCTCATTTGGGGTGTAAAGCCTCATAGTCCTAACCAAGGCAAGTATCTCTAGCTAGGGTTTAAGCTAAGAGGATGTATGCCCTTATACTTCTCTTAGAAAACCCTTGTTAAACCAATAACATGTAAGAATAAAGTGATGGAGACTAAAGTGGGGGTGTATGGCCCTTATACTTCCCACTTAGTTTTAGAAAATAACCTTGACTTGAACAATAAATGATATCAACAATGTAAAAACCTTACCAATTCAAGGAAAAAGCTAAGACAAACCACCAAAATAGAAAGAGAATATCCTCCCAAGGCTAGCGCATCACTTACATCGACCAATAATCCAAGAGATAGCCATAAACAAGAGAAAAAGAAAGAGAACTAGCCAAAGATAGTGAAAATTTTAGTCCAATACTTCTCACAATGAGAGAGTTATGTTATGAAATGAGATCTTATGATCTCTATTTATACAAAATGTCTCCAAAATAGTTTTTCCACATAATTTTAGGGTAAACCACAAGACTAGGGGTAAACAACCCTAATATTGTCCCTTTTACAAAATAATATTAAACAACTCACTTAAAATTTACTTTTACACAAAAAGAAACCCTAATTCAAGGTGATGTCACCCCTTTAGGGGACATTTTGACAGTAGGAGAAAGTCGTTTGTGTTGGAGGAGTGTAGTTAGGCTTCCCAAAGCCACATGTCAATCATCCAAGCCATTTTATTCATGGTCAAAGCCTCATTCTCCTCAAAAATTCCTTGTGCCAATGAATGATAACCTCACCACCAAACCCTAGCCCTCCTAGGTGACATTATGCCTCTAAAGGTGATGTTTTGCCTCTCCTAGGAAAAACATTTGGCATGTGAGGGATAGGTTATGTCTTCCAAAATGTCTTCTAGGCCTCCAAAGGTATGTCTCTCTCATATGGCATGTGGGCCCCTGGCATCTACCTGTGGGATTCAAGCCCCATGGAAGCCCAAGATAGGCTTGTTCCTCCAAACTTTTCCACCAACTACATCTTGCAAAGACAAATAAGCATGCCCTCCAAGGATCTCAAGTCAAAATATCATGATAAGTAAATCAAGTCAATAAATGAGCCACCTAAGCATGTGCATCAAACATTACCCTGTCAAACAATTAAATTCTCAAAGACATTATGTGACTTGTCAAGCTTGGATATGGGAGGGTTGATGAGGTGTCCTATTGGGTAGATCTTTCCCTAGGTCAAGGTGTGTTTCTAAGATATCCCTCTCTATGCCATGCAAAGTGGATGAAGTGGTTAAGTTTCAAGACTCAATGGGAATGGGGTTCATGACATATAATGGGTTGTAGTGTCTCATTCATGGGTTCCTTTGTATAGGGTGTGTGGCGCCTTCGTTTGCAATGCAATTTTTCCAAGCCCATCGTTCTGCCATTATTTGTTTATTTCAAAATTTAGGGACAAGTTGAAGGAGATTGTCCTAGAGTGGTGTCCAGATAATGATAGTGTCACTCACAAATACCTAGTGGAAATCAGAAGGTTGGCTCGTGATGAGACCCCCTTTCTCTCAACCATGCAACTGAGAGCCACTACTCTGGCTTGGTGACCATATGATGGTAATGTAATACCACTAGATATCCATGATCATGATATGTCGACTTGTGATGAGACCTCCTATCCTCCAACTAACCCTTTAAGCATTCTTAATCATTATTCTTGTGGGTCCCCCTTTTCTTATAGATAAGTGTTTCAATGCTTTCTTGGGGGGATCCCTGGGAGAAGAATCTGGAAGGTTTATATATAGGCTTTTATATTTTACCCAACAACAATCCCTATGGGCCTTCAGCCCCTTCTTCCCATAAAATGAGGGACAACCCCTTCTTGGGTCAATACACCCTAAAATCCCAAGAGATAAGGAAATGGGGGGTTTAAGTGATGAAAAGTGGTAAGTATGGTTGGGAACGGTACGATGGTTCTTCAAGGGAGTTCCTAGTAACAAACCTATTCCAAGGAATACCACTTACTAGGGAATAATGTCAACCACCAAGGTGAAACAAGGAAAAAGGCATAATGTCCAAGCATATGTCATGAAATCTAAAGCAGTCTAAGATACAACATACTCAAATGCCTCAAATATTGAAATGACACTTGCCATAATACCTGACTTGTACCTCATGGAGCAAGGCCCAGTGCCTCTCGGAAGCCATCTTGTGTGGCAGATGCCATATGAAAATATGCGACCTATGTGGTGGTGAGAAGGGTCTCCATCTGTGCAAAAGGATATTATTGGTCATGTAGTCTCTCAACACTCCATATCTACAACCTGAGGGCCTCGAGACATAATCTCCTTAGTTATCCCACAAAATGGGGATAAAAAAGCCCACAACCTCTTGGTGAAAATAAACTTGCAAAACTCTGCAAATCCTTGTGCAAAAGTATTTGGTTTTCTTTCAGAGATGGAGCTCTAGTGCTATGTTAATTTTCTTAAGCCTAGATCTGATCTCTTATTCCAATAAAAATAATTTAGACCCATATGCATGCACGGAAAACAATAAATTCCATATCTGATTATTATGAATAGAATACACTGAGCTTATTAACAACGCATGCATGCACAACAAAAACCGAAAACCGATCACAGAAATTGACATGGAAATTTTGGCTTAACACCCCTAGAAAAATCCTGAAGCGAAAACCAGCAAATGAGAGTTTTATTGATTCAACCCACAGAGAAGAATTCAAAAAAATTATTACAACAATAAATGAACTTGTACTTAGCTCAAAAATCTTGAAAATCATGCCACATAAATCTTCCTTGGAATCCATGCACAATCAAAACAAAAATCTTCCTTGATTTGTGTGCAAATCTTCCTTGGAAATCTGCCCAACATATACATTGTTTTTCCTCGATTTGTGTGCATCATGCCTTGGGATTTGCACCCAACCTGCACGTTGATATTTTTTGTATGGATGGATTCCTAGGGAAGTGTGCCCTACCTTAGGAAATGCACCATGCCTTGGGAAATGCATTGTAGATGCCCTCTACAATTTTCCACTAATTGCAAACTCTTTCTCTTCTCTTCACCTCTCCAACTCTCACTTGTCACAATGAGTCGATTTTTCCTTTCTATGGTTTCTTTTACCTCAATATCTCCAACCTTGTAATGACCACCTCAATATATGGACGAGATCAATGGTCACGATATAATATAAAGTTCACTTTAATTAACTTTATGAACTTTAGCTAAGCCGACAATAATTTATAATTAATTAATGTGTTTTTGATAAAAGTCACTTCATAAAAATAAAGTAATCTTGAGAAAGTTGTCAGACGACTTCTACATGCTTCAACTCTGTGTCAATGTAGAAGCACCTATCCAAGCTACAATATTTTAACACTTTATTTTTGTTCATTATAGGAGTTACAAAATACCATTCTTAACCCTCCTTACTTTCGAAAATGACCTTGTGTTACAATAATTTTTTTACCTTTTTTTTACAATTTATCAAGACAAACTATAAGCCACAATAATTCCCATGATGCCTACTCATGTCGTACTCCTAAGTTTATAGGGTACATCACCTTTCTCTATAACTACTAACCATAGTGCCCAAGCAATATTACAAAGAGTAATTTTAAATCATTACCACATTGTTCTTTCATGACAATGCTAGGTGAGAGGAGGAGTAAGTTCCATTGTTGCTAGTAACATGTCAATGACAGAGACTAAATCTTCATGTGATGTTGGCATTGAGGTGAGGGATAATATTTGGGATGATCATTTTGGCAATGGAAATAAGTCTATTGTTGATTTGATTGAACTAATATGTGATACGATAAAAATAACCTATGTTTAGGTGAGTTTGTATATGCAATCCATGCAAACCAAGAACCCTACTACACAATTATAGGCTAAATTCTAGAATTTCTTTGGTTGCTTCACAGATAGAATTTTTCTACAGCTTATTCAGTTTCAATTAAAATTTCAAAGGCCTCCTGACAACAAAAACAATGTCCAGTGAGAATGGACTTAAGATTGTGAAGTTGAACCATAATTTCATCATTTCTTTTGTATTTGAACATTATTACTGTTTTCTACGGATTGGTATGATTATTTTGGTAATTTACTATTGTTCCCTATTATTATTTGTTTTACTAGGTTTAAGCCTCAAATATTCCTATGCACGCACATGATTATGATTGTGGCATTTAATTGAATACCACTATGATTCTCTGAAAATATGTATTAAAATAATTATGCTTTAATTATGCTTTTATAATTTTGAATACATTATGAATAGAGGATCATGTTAGATGGAAATTAATAGCTACCAATATTTTTGTGATTAATTCCACTATGATTTTATATGCTTTACCTATAAGTTGGACCATGATTAACATTAAGACTATAATCATTGGTTGAATTTCCACATATAGGGCTAATATAAAATACTATCTAGGATGAACTAAGGAATTTTGTGATTACACACAATCTTACTTGTTATTATATTCCCTACTTTGACAATAGGCTCTATGCTAAGTAGCCAAGGTTTTTTAACTTTACCTTGGTGAATGAGAACCTAGGACAAAGATGCAACCACAAAATAGTTAAGAGATGGGTCTTGCATCCACTAAAAAAAATATGAGGAATGTCCCCGTAAAACAAGGCATGTTCCTTTGAAATTTATAACCGATAGAGAATTCACTTTGAAAAATACAATAAGCATAATTCCCTTTAAACCTTAGTGAGATTGTCTCTCAAATAAAGACACATAAACAGCTTCCAAGTTCCATATTTTTCTTTACTTATTTATGACTTCATTCCCAGATATTTTTATTATAAGGCTTTGCAAAGTGACAAGGGATATTTTAAAAGTTGCAATAATGAATTTAATATCAATATGTAGTTTAAACTACAACAAAGGCAATTTTCCAATGAAAAGTTTTTTGTAAATGGGATGGTTTTTCCCAAGGAAAAGATTTCAAGGGGTATTAACAAAGTTGATTTCAAGGGGTATTAACAAAGTTTCCTAGGGAGATTTCTACTTTTCAAAACCAAACTTTCTATGTTTATTTTCCATTTTTCATCATGTGAGCCTCTAGAAATCCTAACACTCCTTTGTAAAATTATTTACATAAGAGTAAGGAAAAGCAATGGGTTGGGGAGGTAACAAAGCATGTGTGAATTGTGTGCTCTACATTGGAATCATATTTACAAAAGGTTTGTGTTCATCTTATGCACATTTAAACGAAAGAAGTATGGCATTACAACGTTGAGAAGGTAATAAGGCATGCAATGAGAGTGCAAGAAAACATTAATGGTTTATTATCCCTACCACTCATCCATCTCATGAATCAAGAATTGGAAACTCATGTTTTAGTGCAATTATTATCCATGATATTAATTGTACTTGAGGGTCCTCAAGAATGTTTCCAAGAAGCTCACCCCATAAGATATTTTATTGGTTCACTTATTGAAATAGTCGATATTAAGGGTAAGGAGGGTGTTGATTATGCTACAACAATATTTTTTTTCATGTGGCATCCCATTTATTGTGGCATGTTCCTTAAATATGACTAAATGGTGTTTTAATAAATATGGCCATAGTGTGTATAAGGAACTGGAATGTAAAAGACTTCACATAATACTAGTTGACAAGACAAAAGTCCTTGAGAATATGAAGACCGCAATGAAAGTGTCATGGAGCATGAGTGGATGTTCTATTATGATAGATGGTTAGACAAATGACTAAAACCATTCAATTTTGAGCATTACTATATCTTTAAAGGTTTGGGCATGCCTTTTTAAGGCAACTAATTGTTCAAGTTAAGAGAAAAACACCTTCTTGCAACAATGTTAATGTGAGGCCAATGAGGCAAGGCCATCTAAAGTTTAGGAAAATTATCATGGATGCAAACTTCATTTGCAAAGTTGTAGGTCAAATGGTCAAAAAATAGTATAGGCGTATTTTTTAGACGCCATGTGTGTATTCATTATGTGACACCCTAAAAGACATTGGAAAAATGGACTAGGTTGTTAAGATTATTGATGAAGAGCCAATATCCAAACATCTATATGTAATCATCATAAATAAGAGGTGATTGCTAGGAGTTTGCTACAGTTGAGTTGTTTATCCTATTTAATACTAGATTTGCTTCAAACTCATTCTTGTCTAGTGACTATGGAAAGGAAAAGATGTAATATGTGACATTGTCATTAGTGACAAGTCAACATCATAAACATGGTATTCAATAGGCATTTCCATTTTGGTGATGGGTAAGATTTTGGATGGTCATTTTGGGGGTGGAAATAAATGTCATGTTGATTTGATTGAACCAATAATAATATGATACATATAATCACGTCTAGGTGAGATATATGAACATTGACTATGAGAGGATTAAAACCATCACATAATATTTGGAAATCCTACCTAATTCACCAACTAGTTAAAGAAATGACAACATCAAGGCTATTCTTTAAATTATTTTAGTATCTATTTATTCACATTCATTGTAGGAATTCAATCATACCTTTCTTAATCATCCTTTGTCTTAAACAATGGCTTGTGCTTCAATGGCCTTCTTACCCCTTCTTACAATTTTATCAAACCAAACTATAAACCCCAATAATTCCCATGATCCCTACTCATACTAAACCTAAGCTTGTAAGGTACATCTTCTTTCTCTACAACTACTAGCCCTAGCACTCAAGAAATATTACAAGACTAATTTTAAATCATTACCACGTTCTTCTTCAGTTAATATGGGAGTTGAAAGGGACAGAATGTGCCACTATTACTAGTGACATGTCAACATAATAGAAGCAATATTCCTTTCAAGTTGGCAATGAGGTGTGGTAATATTTTAGATGACTCTTTGGGATAGCAATAAACCTATTGTTGATTTCATTAAACCAGTATGTAATATGATATAGATAGCCTATGTTTTAGGTGAGATATATGAAAATTGGTTGTGTGAGGATTAAAACCATAACAAACAATCTAGACATCCCAACTAATCAAGGCAAGGGCAAGATCAAGCCTATTCTTGAAATTCTTTTAGTAATCATTTGAAATTGTTGTTATAGCAAGATTTGCCTCACCCCATGCAACTTTCTCAGAAGGCCTTTTCCATTTCCCTGTGTAGACTTGAAGTCCCCTTTTGCACTTCCCAGAGCTAAAAATCATATTTTCCCACATATACGCACCCTAACAGTGATACATCATGTGTATACGCAGGTTGAACCATTACAACCCATGTACATCAGGTTTTGTGCCCAAAATTAAAATTTATGTCGAGTTTCCATGTCACGTCACGAGATCCATGATCATTGACCTTCCATTTACTAGAAACATTCTGACTCGACCCTTCAATTCCATTTGAAGGCTATAAATGGGCCATATCAAAGGCGTAGAAAGGAAGAGAATTCAACTTTTGAGAGTAAAGTTACTCTGGAGAAATTATTCACTTCATATCGAGTTTGCATATCTTTGTCCTTTAAAGTCGAAACACATTGTTGAACCCCCAAACTCTTCCCTATTTGATGGAGAACCTCATTATCTCTCTTATATGAGCTTGCCTTTGGTGGAGTATTGAAGTGGTGGAGGCCCAACTAGAAGGGACTTAGTTTCTCGGTTCCAAGACGTGTCGACACAGAAGTTTGTCACTCATACACTTCTGTTGATCATATTTTAATAGAAATACTATTTTCTCGTCCAATTGATGTCTTGAAAATATTTGAATTATTATTCCATGGGCGTATTTGTTATGAA
Organism: Picea mariana; assembly: GCA_032191745.1. NCBI lineage: Eukaryota > Viridiplantae > Streptophyta > Pinopsida > Pinales > Pinaceae > Picea > Picea mariana. The sequence continues at coordinate 11,650 of JASDQU010370881.1, forward strand.
TGTTAATGGATTATGCTATTGTATCTGTTAACTTTATATATTATCACCATATGCTTGTGTATCTTGGTTGTTGAGGACAAGTTGCACGTCTAGAGTTTTGAGTTGCGTTCTCAACGGTGCTCTTCATCAAACATCCAGACGAGGTAGGATCTTTATCTTGTCTTGTTAGCATTTACATTTATATAAAATACTTGGGATTAGAGTCGATTTCTGTAGTCATTCCATTTGTTGTGGTTTACCCCATGCCATAGAGTGATTTTTCTTGTAGGCTCTTTATCTTAAGCTAGTTTGTGTTACCCTTCCCATACAATGGACCTGACTTATGATTGTTCACATGTGCATTGGTTATATCATGGTGGATTTAGTTTCTTGACATACATAGCCACATAGGTTATTTGCAGGGGTTATTCTGCAAGTACCCTGAGTCAGATAAGGGTCAGACAACACATAGCTTTTATGGAGGATTACCTCTCCGGGGGGATCTGACCGACTACACTGTTAAGCCCATGATGGCCCTTATAATTGATTTTGATACCTCTAATCTTTTGAAGGGAGTCTTAGGCCCCTCTTGGGCGAGGCATACCTACTCTAGTGAGGGAGGCCCCTCTCAGCCACTATATCTTGTTTGTGTGCATATTGGCATTTTTGTTTATTTTGGTGTTCTCTTTGATTGTTAGTTGGCCTTAGGATTTGTTTTCTATATCTCGAGTCTTGAGTCATCGTGGAGCCAGACCCGCTTCCTCGCAAGTCTCGTCATTTTTTGAAGTTACCACCGCATCCTGAGTCTTTGCCTTCTAAAAGGCGTAAAGTTATCAAATGTAGTACACACACATCCACCTACCAGACTTATGACCATACAAGTATGAGTGTTGAGTCAGGTCAAAAAGACACGGGGAGTCCCTTCGAATCATATACCTATTGTAGTTATTGGAACTCCTTTGATGCCTTCAACCACTACAGTTGTAGCGCCTGAGGTTCCCGTCATCACTCCTATCCAACCTATGGTTGCTACTCAATCGATAGTGACAAACCCTTTTGGGTCTATTTTTGGTACACCTAGGTACAATACTCAGTCCATTCCTTCAGCCTCTAGCCCTTTCTCTTATGGTATGTCGAATCTCACACCGCAATTTTCATCCTCCATTCCAACAACTAAAACAAATCCTAGTATTGGACTTGGGAGCATAGCTCCTCCACATATTCCACTCTCGTGTGGTGGGACTCATATTCCCCAAACGAGTCCTACGATTGGAAGCCGACCTCCTTTTCGCCCTAGGTCTAATCTTAGTCTTAATGCTCCTGGATGGAGTAATCAAATAGGCAAACAAGTTGTTGTTTATGTTTTGTCCTTTACACCTACCCCCTCCAGTTAGTCTTAATGCTCCTAGATGGAGTAATCAAATAAGAAGACAAGGTGTTGTTTATGTTTTGTCCTTTACACCTACCGATTCCGACCAACACGTTTGGCATGATAAATCCACCTCTATCCTCCATATTTCCACTCGGGGGAGGTCAATTTCTTACTTTGGGCAACCCCCAACTTGGATCTACTCCGATTGTGGGAAATATTTACAACCCTCATTATAACATTCCTACTGGAATGGTGCCCAACCAACCCCTTATGAATTAGTTTAGAGGGGGCGGGGGGGTTACAATCACGGACAGGGCCATGGTGTATACCAGAATCCTGGATGGCCTGTGATTCCCCAGCATCAATCTTTCCTGGGATCTTGGGGTCAGATGTCACGACCTCGTCTCTCTTTTTTGGCCACGTTTAATTTTCCAAACTTGTCAATATTAATGAATGACCCAATGTGTCATGATCCGTCATGGCCCCCCATCCCCACCAAGCTTCCTTCATATATTCCAAAATTCGAAGGCAAGACTAGTGAAGATCCTGGTGATCACGTCACTACTTTTCATCTTTGGTACTCTTCAAATTCTCTTAATGACGATTCTTTTCCTTTGTGTCATCAGCTTGTTTATCGAGTTTTCCCTTGGTTGGCAGATGTCAACAGAGTCTTCAATTTACTTAGGATTCGCAGGGGGTGCTAGTCTTCATACACGGAACTTGGCTTCCGCCGCTTGGGTCGTTTACTCACCAGAGGGTCAACTAGTGTCTTCAGGTAGTGTTTGTCTGGGGCCATCAACAAATAATGTGGCTGAATATAGCATCGTTATAGAGATTTTACGCAACGTCATTTCACATGGTGTTCGGTCTTTAAAGGTTCGCCTCGACTCCCAATTAGTAGTATGTCAGTTGAACGACAGTTACAGTGTGTGAGATTCTACTCTACTTCAACAATTCCTACGGGTATGACTTTTAGAACATTTTGATTTTATTACTTATAATCACATACCTAGAAGTTCTAATTATGTATTTGATGCATATGTTAATTATGTTTTAGATTGAAATTTGTCACATAACTAAAGTAAAGAGAACACATTCATCAATGTACACATTGTAACATAAGTAAAACCAAAGACCAAGGTTTTTTATATGTATTTCATTTCTCCAAAAATATGGTGTTATAGTACAAAATGGGGCTCACAACCTCAAAATACATATACGGTCGATAGATATAATGACCATGACATCTACGCCTATCTTGTCGGATGCATGTAATGACAACATACTACGACGTTTGCGAGACACCGGAAGAGTTGCACCCACGCATGGGGCACACCTACTACCTGTCGTTGCATCGCCTCTGGCAGATCCTCTACCTGAACCATAGGAATCCTGCATGTCAAACGAGATAGGTTCCCCTCCACATTTTGAAGCACTCTCTCTGTGTCTCCTCCCACTGGCTCATCTCCCCAGTTTCTCTGTCGATGTCGTGAGAATCCATCTGGTTGTCGTGGACCCACATCTATGTAACATAGCATTTTTGTTAAATACTTGACACCATCCAAAAATATTTGTATTTTTTACTCTTTTAAAAAATAAAAAGAAAATGAAATATATAAAAAAAAATCATACTTATATCATCGTAGGCGAAGCCTGGTGGCAATGGCATGTCTAGATCTCCTTTGTGGTCAATCCTTGCATAAGGGTAGTCATCTGGGGCTATCACCTGTCGACGCCACCAGAAGAAGAACTCATCATTGTAGGGGGTTGGCACCCTACCACCTCTTAATCGCCTCATCACCTCGATCCACCATGACATGGTTGGATTGTGCGGTCTATGCGGAACAATCTTGACTGTAGGGCTCAATCCTGGAACCCGCTCAAAGAAAAAACTACACAAGATAGATGCGAACCCAAAGTTCCTCTTCCTACCTTGTTTGCAGTCTGTCAGCTGGCTCTTCATGTTAGCTAATAGTGAGGTGCACCAATCATAAACAGTGGGTCGTAAGCACTCCAATGAATAGAACATAAGTGGCCTTGATGCCTAGTGCAACGAGGCCAACCCCATGATCTGTGTAAGCACGAGAACGACGATCTTCAAACTCAGGTGGTTGATCATCCTAATGGGGAGTTGACTCCCTACATTTTATGTGTCTGCAACACAGTGAGTGGCGATGTAGTCCTTTATGTTCATGCCACTCTCATCTCCCTGAGATTTGAGGTTCACCACCTCACCCCGACGAGACAATCCTATAAGGAAATAGATATCCTCGACTTCAATTCTCAATGGTTTTCCATCGAGGTTGAAGGCCTTTGTATTTGGATCCAAAACATAAACCAACATTTGGAGCAACCTCACTTGAGCCCTCATGCCTTTGAGAGCCCAAAACTTGTAAAGCCCACATCTTTTTAGCGCTAATTGGGCCCCTAGATCTCTTTCCACAGCAACATCAACTTCTTCATGCTCTCTTTCTCTCCATTCAAGTACCATCCTGCAAGAATAAATCCATTTTTTTGAGTCAAACCCTTTTAAAAAACCAATTTGCAAACTTGTACGCAGCTTGTTGTGGTAACAGTCGTGTGTAGGGCTTCATATATGTGGGCAGGCTTTGCCTTGCCCACATTCATGCCTCCATATACACAACTCGATAAACTACAGCCCGCGTACACCCTAATTCCTAATTTGTGCCTTAAAAAACTCAAAAAATTGGGACTAATTCGAAATTCTAAACCACTAGAAATGAAGAGGAGGGAAAGAGTACTAACTTGGTCCATACGGTTGGCAATTTCATCGCTCATAGCTCCCGCAATCGGCACTTGAAGATCAGGGGAAAATTGGTCCAAAATGCACAATGTGGGTTAAACACTCAATCGGTATGATAAAATTGGTTATTTTTACTATTTGTAGAAAATGTTTACCCACTTTTCATAGTTTTTGCTAAATATTTTGGCCTAGTGGACTAATTGTGCAGTGGAAGGAGTTGGTTTTGGTGGTTTTGTCCTGGGATTTTTTGCGGTTTCTAGTATCATGTCACCCGTTCGTGACTTTGGCAGGTATTTTCTTTTACCCAGCATATAGGATAGGTCATCACTCCATTTTTTCATTATCCTATAACTGTAATCTGTATGCCTTAGGTACGAACCCATTTATTAACGACACGAAACCTTATTTATGCTACTAAAAGTGTCGTTAGTGAATGGTAGAAGCTTACCAAACATGGGTTCCCTAGTTAGAACCTTTGTGCCATTTGGTGCCCATGCAGAGATTTTTCCATAAGACGAGGAGTCCCTTATAGTCCAATATGACTTTGCGTACGAGCTTCATATTCTTACTCATAAGCATTCTAACCTATACCTATGGGACTTATGTCGAGTCTTAGTTAAACTCTTTTCTGACTCTATTAAAAAAAAATAGATTGTCGAGTAAACTTGTCTCTTTCACACTTGTTAATTGGATTTGAAAGGACGTCTATTTGGTGTAAGTTTAATCCTTTTTCGGACCATGTAGACTAATTTTGAAAAATGAATACTCTAGTCACTAGTGGCTAGAAGAGTTCTCCTGGGTATTGTTTTATACTTTTTTGGGCCTAGGAGACCAAATTTTCGAAAAAACAACATGCTTTGGCGTTAAGTTGTAATTGCATTCCATTATCCTACTTGTAGTATTGAGTCTATTGATGGTTCTCGCTTTCTTGTTATAAGCCTACTACCTCAACAATTTGCATCTCTTGCCAAGCAGAGCCTTCTTTATATCATTTGCAACTTGACACCATGTACCCTAAGAGGAAACATTCCCCCAAGTGTCCACATCCTACATACACCTCATTGCATTGAGCATAGGTATGTTCCACTGTTGGAACCCGTGGCTTACTCGTGACACGCGTTTCCTCTCTTGTATCATAGCATTCATTTGTCTATGAAAAAACAAAAAAGATGGGCAGGAAAATAATATTATCTCAAGTTGGCAGCAATCGTGTCGCCTTTGAACAGAGAAAAAACTTTTGAGTCCACTTGTCATCCAAAGTTTGGGTTTAGCATGACTTTAGGAAGTTGAGCTCGTTACTTAGAGTTTACTCCTCTGACTGGTTACTCTTCCAGTCCCAATGGAGAGTTTGATTGGTGCCTTCTGCATCACAAAGTTTCATTATCAAGTTTCTGCCATCAGAGTCCTCCATATGTCACATGCTCTTGTTCAAAGGATGTCTATAAGCTTGTGTCGACCATTCCTTAGAACTCTTGACTTTGCATGTCGTTCATACCCTCAGTGTGTCTCAGAATCACATGAAGTTGTAGTCATATCGTGCACCTTGGTCCTACTTTCATTATGGGTAGGTAACCTTGAACCCAACAGTCGACATCTCATCATCGGTCGTTGACTGGGGGGTTTCCCTTGTGTTCGACAACAAGAAATCTATTCACATTGGGATTAATGCAGTTTCTTGGATTCCATTAGCCTTATCAGTGGTTTCCTCGCCTTTGCTGACAATTTTCCTTATTGGCTGCTATTCAAAGGGTATTTTTCATGCACTATTTGCATCTAGTGCACGCGAAAGACGCACAAGGTCGTTGGTTCATGAACATCATCTTCATCCGAGTTCCTCCAAATCATCAAGCTATTTCTTTGTACCTCGTGCTGAATGATGAGAGATGTCTTAATGCTCTCCTTCCAACGGGTCTCCTTCCATCGACTTCAGCTCATATATTCTGGAAACGAGGCCTAGAGTCCTATGAGTACCTAGAGGCTTGCAATCATCAGTGGCAGGTTCTCTCACCATCAACAGTTGGGAATACATTATTGTCTCATGATCGATGGATTCTTCAAGCGTTCGACCTCAACACCTTTACTCACACTTGTGAGAATGTACTCGGTGCCTTGATACCTACTTTCATTATCGGTAGGTTGTCTCGTGTTTGTTAACGGTATACCTTAATGATCGGTAATCAAACGAAGTCTCATTATATTCGACGTCAACTCCTTTATTCACATGATGTAGACTTGCACATTTGGCGGATTGTGTAGAAGACTTGAAGACATCAGTTTATAGTCACAGCTTTCCTGAGTTGTTGCTATCATTCATTGGACCAGTACCTATATGACTTCAGTGATCATGGGAGATCATATTGTACTCTGTTGTATATAGATACCTTCAAATTGATTTTTGAGACTAGTTTTCATTAGGCCTTGTTCGTGACTATGATTGCATATGGCATGTATCTACTTTGTATTGCATATTCATGGCCATGAACAGTTGTTTGGTATAGTTCCACATGGATCTGCAGTGTAATTCAAATTGGAAGCCATGTGTACAAAGTCATTATGGATTGTAATATTCTTATGAGCAACTAGTTCGTCCAGCTGGGTCTCCATTACTCCACTTCTGGGAATTATAATGTATTTCGACCATCACAAATACTCCTCTGACTTCATACATTAGGGGGCATCTGTTATAGCAAGATTTGTCTCACCCCATGCAACTTACTCAGAAGGGCTTTTCCATTTCCCTATGCAGGCTTGAAGTCCCCTTTTGCACTTCCTAAAGCTAAAAATCATATTTTTCCACATATACGTGCCCCAACAATTATACAGCATGTGTATACGCAAGTTGTGTTGGACACACCGACCACACTAAGAGGGGGGGTGAATCAATGTAGGGCTTTTTTTCAACTTCCTTTCACAAAACTCCTTAGTTAGCAATCACCATTTACTCATCACTTATTACTGTCATTTATAACTAGTTGTATGTGAACATATATCAGCAACATATAACAACATATATCATCAATAAGCCATCACCACAAAGAACACAAGATGTATGTACAATTTTCTTTTTATTATGGTCTACAATCCTTGAGTTTATCAGCAATAACTAAATAAAGTATCAACTCCATAGGAGCACCAGCTCTGCAATGCAAGACTCAAGCTTACACAACTCGTCACCAACTAAAAAGAGGATTCAATCTCAACAGATACCAATCTGTCAACAGATACGCGACCTGTTAGTAGTGCAGCACACGTATGTACACGCCCTACCAATAGTGCAGCACGTGTATGTACGCGCCCTACCAATAGTGCAACCCACGTATGTATGTGGTCTAGCTCACAACAACATGTGTGTGCCTCCTTAAGAACTAGGGTTTTCTCTCTCCATGAAAACTCTAATCTTCTGCATCCTCTATCACATCTACTTCTGCCCTTCACTATTCAATCTGTATCATAACCAATCACAACACATATATGCTCTCCAACAACTTACTCATGCTCCTCAACCATACAATATGAATGTTACTCAATCATGTATAAGTAACCAGTATACTATGGCAACCATATCAGTACTGAAACATAAGAGTGTTGCTCACTCGGTCAATGAACCAATAAAACTATATCACAACAACCATACCAACAATGCCTTAAGCATTCACCATACCATAAGCAAGAGTATCCATCAAAATAATCATGTAACCATACCTGAACTTCTATGGCAGATTTGAGCCCGTAGAATGCAGATATGGAACTTGTATCATCTTTCAGGAACCTGGCACCAACTCACACTCAAGTCTCCATGACTTTCTTCAATTGTACGCGCTCTGATATCCTTCAGCCCGCATGTGTACGCACCCTGCCTCACTGTAGCCCACATATGTACGTGCTCTGGCTCACTGCAACCTGTGTGGCTACTTCAGAAACTAGGGTTTCTGAACTTCCGAAACTTTCGTCGTCAAGATCTCAGACTTACAGAAACTTTGATGCGTCCATGAGAACTTGCAATCACTCTCTTACTCAGAATAGATCTTCAATATATGTTCAAGCGAAACATGTTTACAAGAGACCCTTGCCTCTTATTTATACTCTCTAAGTAGCTTCCTTAGAAGCATCCACTAGGTCACTTTGTCCACATAACCACCTTTATCCAACTTTGTCCACTTAGCCACTTTGTTCACATGGCCACTTGTCCACTTAACCTACTTTCTTTATTTTAGGGTTAACCCACTTATAACTATTTTCCATAATTAGAAAGTTCCCCATTAACTTTATTATTTAAATAATCCTCTTTGACTTCATTACTTCACTTTATTATTTAAATATTCTTTTCTTTATAAACACTTTGACTTCTTTAACCTTTTGGGGCTTTTAGCCAACATATGAGGGTCCTCCAACATCACAAGGCCATAACTCGCAAATCCTGAAGAGTTATGTGACGTTCCACATACCACCAGAAATGGCTTGACAAACACTATCCATCTAGCATAGTTTCACTGACAAATTCACTAATCTTCATCTCATTATTTCATAATTAAGCATGGGTTATCTAACCATACTTCTAGGATAACTCAATCATAAATCATCTTCCTATGAGGGATTTCACCATAAGGGGACCACTTTGGAGTTCATCCATTTGTACTTCCTATCAACCATGACAAGACAATAATGAGTCATCTTTACATCAATCCAACTGGAATAACCAATGGCAATACATCACTATGACATTGTCCCTTTGTCATTGATTCCATGCATAACCACATGATCCAACGATCAATACATTAATGCATCATATATCAATGACAACACATCGATCCATCTTCATCTATGCATGACATCATTTATACATCATATATCAATGATAACACATAATTCCATCTCTGCATCTAAGCATGACTTCATTTATTAATGACTTCACTTGACATCCATTCATTTACAACAATGACAATACATACTTCATCAATGTACTATGACAAGACATTGTTCCTTTGACATCAATGACAACATGATCCAACAAGTTGCACCATTACAACCCGCGTACATCAGGTTTTGTGCCCGAAATTATAAATTGTCGAGTTTCCATGTCACGTCACTAGATCCATGATCCTTGACCTTCCATATACAGGAAACATCTCGACTCGACCTTTCAGTTCCATTTGAAGGCTATAAATGGGCCATATCAAATCTGTGGAAAGGAAGAGAATTCAACTTTTGAGAGTAAAGTTACTCTGGAGAAATTATTCACTTCATATTGAGTCTACATCTCTGTCATTTAAAGTCTGAACACATTGTTCATCCCCCAAGCTCTTCCCTCTTTGATGGAGAAACTTATTGTCTATCTTATATGAAATTGTCTTTGGTAGAGGATTGAAGTGGTGGAGGCCCAGCTAGAAGGAACTTAGTTTCTCAGTTTCGAGACGTGTCGACATGAAAGTTTGTCACTCATACACTTATGTTGATCATATTTTAATAGAAATACTATTTTCTCGTCCAATTGATGTCTTGCAAATATTTGATTGATTATTCCATGAGCATATTTGTTATGAATGTTAATGGATGATGCTATTGTATCTGCTAACTTTATATATTATCACCATATGCTTGCATATTTTGGTTGTTGATGACAAGTTGCAGGTGTAGAGCTTTGATTTGCGTGCTCAACGGTGGTCTTTATCAAACGTCTAACGAGGTAGGCTCTTTATCTTGTCTCGTTAACATTTACATTTATATAACATACTTGGGATTAGAGTCGATTTCTACAGTCATTCCGTCTGTTGTGGTTTACCCCATGCCATAGAGTGATTTCTCTCGTAACAATTGTTCATTGTAGTTGTATGGTAATATCCTCCCTGAACTCAGACAAGCTCTTGTGCTAAAATAGCATTGTTACCCCTTTATACTATTTACAAACTAAACTATAAAGCTCTACAATTCCCATGGTCACTACTTAAGGCACCCCTGAAGTTTTTTGAGTAAATCCCATTTTTGTATCACTACTAGACATAGGACCCAAGTAATATTACACGACTATTTTTAAACCATTTACAATCTAATTAATGCAAGGATACCGAAAATGGTGAACAAGCAAGACTCCTTACTAGATGAAGATGCCCAATTGCTCGGACAAGTTTAAGGCCTCCAAAAATCTCATATTCCTCTACAAGCCAAGGGGATACAAGGTGGAAGTTGTGGACTGCTAAGGCTAGCACTTTCCTTAATCAAGTATGTTACCTTTGTGTGACAGCCCAACTCACTGCCTCATATATTGCCACATGACAAAAATTTGCCACAATTATCTTCTCTCATTCTATGTTGAAATTTGACATCCTACACTATCGTTCAAGAAAAATCCATGACAATAAAAACTTGCAATACACTATCAAAATCCATATGACAATGAAAACTTGCAATGCACTATCATTTGACAATTTAAGTGGCATATGGTCATTTTTTAATATGTATGCAACTTTTTTAAGCATTTCATTGATATAAAATATTTCCACTCTAAACATGTTTTGTATGGTCAATTTTCTTGAACTAAATGTCACTATTGACACCTTCACAAAAATTATCTTTTTGACCGTAAATTCCACAAAAGATACATGCATATAATTGACATTTCTTTTCAAATGCTCTTTGAATTAAATAATTACATAAGCAAAGAACAATGAAATGGAGGAATAGAGATCTAAAATGAGATTACTATTATCTACATATCTAAATCACATTCTTCTCACACACACAAGAATAAGGATTAAAAGATAGTGGAGAAAGGGTAATTTTATTTCACGGTGACCATTACATATATAGATGTGTGAAAACGTTCGATCTTTATTCCTAAATGCTAGAACACATCTCACTTAAGGATTAAGTATTATGCCCTGCTACTAATGAGGCATGGTACATGTCAAACACTTTTACCACCATCAAGATCAAAATTACACATCCTATCCCTCAAAACCATGAAGAGTACAACCATCAAACCCATGAAAACAATACAACTAAGCGAAAATATTGAATACCATAATCATATTATGAACATTTATCAGACATTTTTGCCCAATTCCACCCCATTCGACATACTAAATTGAAAATGCACTTGCAAAAAGTGTGAAGAAAGTTTTAATTTTGAATTCATCAAGAAAACTTACAGTCCAAGCCCAAAATCTTAAGAATATTCTAGTTCCCCGTGATGACATTTTTTACATGTCCGTGTCTTTAACTGATATCCATTCTTTTACTTCCCTAAAAAATGTTCATTGTATCTATTGTAGCCCAATAAAGCAGCTAGTAAATGCACCATGCAGCAAGGATAGCCCTGGCATAAACACCGTAAAGACAGGCATTCTAAAATAGAAACACGTGTCTATAACAGCAAATCCAGCTTGCAATAACTTTTCTGTGACTTATCAGTAGGATGTCTTCCACCCTGCCTGTCAGATTCACAAGGTAGGGCACATTTCCAGCCTCCAGTACGCGTACTATAGGTATCAGAAGTGAATGACTATAAAGTCTGATTTTTTCACACCTTTTTTCTGAAGGATTAAAGTATGAATGTGATTTCAAGTTCATCCACAACATAATATGAGACAGCATTTTTTGCATATCATGGTTTACTGCCATGATATGGGTTTTAATAAAATTGAAAGAGTTTTAAATTCTCCACTAGAAGAAATTCCCAGAATTATAAATTCAAGTTACAGTACAAACTTGTGAAGATGCAACCCCAAACAATATTTTTCAGCAAAAAGTAGTCCTAACGTCTCCATCAAACCTGGCCTTTTATGGTATTAGCTTTAAGAACAACGCAGACAACATACAAGTAATGCCAATGGACCGCTGCTTATAAATTATTTCATGAGACCAGGATGCAATCGAGTTAATGGATTTGCTATCTAACAGCCGATGATACATTACAACCTCATTTGTAATGGGTATTAATACATTGTAGTGTGGAGTACAAAGAAATGCTATATGCAATAACAAACATGTCCAAATTAGAGTCCTCGCTTCTAAAATTTCTATGCAAACATGGACTCCAGTTTGGATATGCAACCAATATGCAAAATCATCTCCCCTGGATTAGTCCACTAAAAACTTGACTATTACCAGCAAGGGCCGCTTCCCATTCTACTGAAGACAACAGGATCTGTGAGAGAGTGAGTACAACTTGTTTCATGTCTGGACGCAAGACGGGATCTTCTTCCACACAATGCTTTGCCAAGGTGGCCATCTTCATTTAAAAAGAAAAAGTGGAAGAAGCAATTAAAGGATACAGATAAAAGTATGTTAGAGATAAAAGCTGAAAACAACCAAACTACATTTTAGAAATAACTCAATTAGCAACAAAGAGAGACAAAAATATACAAACCTTGTATACACAATCAGATGGATAAAGATCCATCATATTTCGGTCTATGCGCTGCTTCAAACTGTTCATATTTATTGAACTGGAGGAATCTCGAAGTGCAGCTAACATCTGGGCCATCAGATACTGGTCAAAACTTGGATGCTTCCCTTCTATGTCTTTCATATGCATTCACTCATCAAAAGAGCCAAGCAAAAGTAAAGGAAAACAAAAAAAGAAATAAAAGAGACCTTGAGAGTCATAAACCTGCGTAAATCTTTATCTTTTTTTCTAATTTTCTGTTTCTGAAGAGAATAGGNCGCTGCTTCAAACTGTTCATATTTATTGAACTGGAGGAATCTCGAAGTGCAGCTAACATCTGGGCCATCAGATACTGGTCAAAACTTGGATGCTTCCCTTCTATCTCTTTCATATGCATTCACTCATCAAAAGAGCCAAGCAAAAGTAAAGGAAAACAAAAAAAGAAATAAAAGAGACCTTGAGAGTCATAAACCTGCGTAAATCTTTATCTTTTTTTCTAATTTTCTGTTTCTGAAGAGAATAGGATCTAGACACAAAACCAGGTTGGCAGAACCTCAGATAGAATGTTATGGGCAGTTGATAGGCATCCATAAATGTTGCAATTCATGGCATGGAAAGGTATGATAGCTTGGTCTCTCGGTGCATTATAGGTCTTAGAGCCCTAACATTACATGGACTACTGTACGTCTAGTTCTGAAACTAAGAAAATAAATGAAGAAAGACAGCATAATAGTTCTCGAACATGAACTCATGAAATCCATAGGATATACTTTAGTTTTAAAACAAGCAAGCAAACAAATTTTTGAAAGTGAATACAGTCCATGAACAGGAAAATCCAGTTCAATCAAAAAGACTGGTAACAGAAGTAACAGAATCCTCATGTTTGCACATCACTACATTCAGCATCATTAACGTAGTTGTGAAGTAGATTGCATTTACTGAATTGTTTGGACATATGTCACTTGAAACAAGGAATGTAACAAATCAGAAGTGTACAATAAAAATGCTGCAAATAAATTATGACAATATGTATACCTATTAACTTCCACATGATAGAAATGTTCCAGAAAGTTTTAAGAACAGAACATAAAAGGATGTGTCAAGAAGCTTTGGAAACAGAAAACATGGGAAAACAAATTAATGTAGAGCTGAACTTATCACACGATAGAAATGTTCCAGGAAGTTTTAAGAACAGAACATAAAAGGATGTGTCAAGAAGCTTTGGAAACAGAAAACATGGGAAAACAAATTAATGTAGAGCTGAACTTATCCCAAAAGGGACAAATAAAGACAGTGGAGAGATGGAAGCCAATCACCTTGCTTAATGTCTCCTAGAAGGCACTAGCCATAAGTCCTAGCCAACATTATCAAAAGCACATTCACAAGAATTGTTCAGCGTGAACAAATGGGATTTATTAAGGGTAGTTTCATACTGGGCAATCTCATCGCAGCTTGGGAAAGTATTCAATGGGCAAGAGAAATTGGCCATAAGGTACTCTTCTTAAATAGACTTAGACAAAGCTTTGTTAGTAAGATGCATACAGCAGTTGCAGAAGTTTACACCTGCAAAATGAGAGAGAGCATACAAATATCTATAGGATTCCTTTTTGGAAAGGCATTTTTGTGAATGCATAGAAAAGGGGACTCTCCATATTCCACTTAATTAGACATAACATATTGACTTTACTGCAACATGTACTCTATAATTTAAATAACTGACATACTAGTTATGACCATTACATATATAATAATAATAATCTATTTTTAAGGTCACAGCCAAGCCAGACACCAAATTGGTGTATAAGACCCCCTTGTTTGTGGGACATATACTTTATCATCATGCTTTAATGGTCATATACTAAATTTTGGCAAACTTATCTGGATCAAAACACTTGGTAAATATATCTGTAGTCTGCTCCTGAGTTGCACAGTATTGCAGCTCTATTTAGTTTTCACCAATTGTCGGAGGAAATACTTTCCATAATCATGCTTTGTTCAATAATGAAAAACAGTATTTTTGCAAACTTTAAGACAGCCTGACTATCACAGTAAAGTGTAGCAAGATCAGCTTGTATGAATTACAAATCAGAAAGTATCCTGATTCCTTCCCAATCAATCTGTCTCACAAACTGCAAATATTGCTTCCCTCTACACCAAAGTTACCAGACTCAATCAGGAAAAAAATCGGCTAGGAAAAACTTAAAAGAACCAAGAGTTTATCTCAGATCTGCAAAGACTTGGGAAAAAATCAGCGAGCAGAGTTTGACTCTTGGATTAATCTCACGTCAAAGTCACGTTGACCAAGTTAAACTCGGTCAACCCCAAGTTTGACTCGGGCAAAGCCAAAAAATCTCTTCCCGAGGCCTATCCAAGTCAAATTTGTGATTCCTTGAGTTTGACTCACGATTCCTGTGACATTACTATACCCTGCATCAATGGAAGAAAGTGACTGCGAGCTACTACCAATTTAGCCAAGAAAGTGACTGCATGCTCTACTTATTTAGCCACAAAATCGCCATTGTACCAAGACTAAAAAGATGCCTTGTAGTGGAGTTCTCGTTATCAACTGACCCTGACCAATCTGAATCTGTATAATTTGTAAATCTGAAATTCTATCCTTTAACATACATGACCTATACTCCAAGGTACCCTTCACATACCTCAATCCTCTTGGCTGCCATCTAATGATCATCCTTAGGGCTGTCATAAATTTGAAAATATAGCCGACAGCAAAACTCAAAACTTGCCAGATGATTGTGAGATCAATCAACATGCCCACCAACTATCTGTACAATGACTCATTTACCAATTTAGAGTTATAGATGTCACTGATAATTTCAGCTCAACCTCGTTGATTTACAATCAGCCATCCTAAATTCCTCCAGCAAGCTCTCAACATATTTTGTTTGTGACAGCAACACACCACCACTAGTTTGCCAAAATTCTACACCTGGACAGTAATGAAGGAAGCCTAAACCAAACATCTCAAACGTTGAACACAAATCAGATTTGACCTTCTAAATTGCACCGACCTCAGTATCTGTGATGATTATGTCTTCTACATAAACCACCGCAATCACCACCCATGCTTCTAAGATGGAGATTTGAATCAAAAGGGCTTCTTCTGAATCCAAATCCTGTAAGATATTTGTCAAATTTTGTATGCCAGGCTCTTCGAGAGTGTTTCAAACAGTAAAGAGCTTTGATCAGCCTACATAACAAATCCTCCTTACCTGCAACCTAGAACCCTTGTCATTGACAAAAACCTATGAAACATGACATGCCCATTTTGAGCTTCGTGTTCCGAATCCTGTGTGGGGACACAAAATCGTGAGGATTTGTGTCGGACACGAATCTCTCACATGTCCCTGTTTATTGAGTTTTTTCTCAGTATGCAGTTCTCTCCCCTTTCTTTGATGCCTCTTAGCATGCCTTGAGGGTCTTCACGTTACACTTTTATAGAGTTGGAGGATGCAAACTACGTTTCAAAAAAGTTGAATCGTCTTTATAGGATGATAGGGATCTAGAGATTCCGCTGAGTTGGCATTAGCCAACTTGGATCTTAATGAACCAGTGCTAGAGCCAGTCACTTTTGATGATGGTGATCCTCTTGAGGGGTCATCCTCCACACCAACAGATGCACAGACTGCATTAGATATAGAGGAGGAGGAGGAGGATGGAGGTGAGAGCAGTGGTGGTGATGCTGATTTTGATCATTATGTCATGGAAGACTAGTACTACTGAGTCCTGACAGTTCTTCCATCTACGGTTCTAGTATCTACCCTATGGCTGTTTTGTATTTGCCATTGGCATTCCCACCTATAGTATTAGCGACTCTGACTCAGTATTACTATCTAGTATCTATACATTCAACATTGTAATACATTTTGATGTTGTTGACTTAATGAGAATGCTGCAGCTTATGGTTCTAATTTCTTGTTTGTACAATGTTTGTCATTTGATCATCATTGATGTTACAATGTATAATGAATCATGATTTATCATTTATGTTACATGTTTAAAGTTTTGTATCATGTAAAACTTCTAGTTTCTAACAAAATATGAATCTTTATGTCTAAATTTCATTTTTGTATGTGTAATTTTCAAATTTTTTCCATATATATATATATATATATATATATATATA
Organism: Picea mariana; assembly: GCA_032191745.1. Classification (NCBI taxonomy): domain Eukaryota; kingdom Viridiplantae; phylum Streptophyta; class Pinopsida; order Pinales; family Pinaceae; genus Picea; species Picea mariana. Next base: position 28,295 of record JASDQU010370881.1, read on the forward strand.
TATATATATATATATATATATATATATAT
>JASDQU010370883.1:89175-104825 GCA_032191745.1 Picea mariana
CCCCACCCTCGTATAATATGTTTTCTCTAATATTACCCCCCACCTCTGTTTTCTCTAATATTACTCCCCACCCCCACCCTCTTATAATAGGTTTTCTCTAATATTACCCCCACCCCCACCCCTGTTTTCTCTAATATTACTCCCCACCCCCACCCTCCTATAATAGGTTTTCTCTAATATTACCCCCACCCCCACCCCTATTTTCTCTAATATTACCCCCCACCCTCATATGAGGGTCAATATATGAGGGTTGGGGGTGGGGAGTTAATGATGTTTTTTGGGGGTGGGGTTAATATTAGAAAAAACATAATATGTTTTCTCTAATATTACCCCCCACTCCCACCCTCGTATAATATGTTTTCTCTAATATCACCCCCCACCCCTATTTTCTCTAATATTACCCCCCAACCCCAACCTCGTATAATATGTTTTCTCTAATATTACCCCCCACCCCCACCCTCATATGAGGGTCAATATATGAGGTTTGGGGGTGGGGGGTTAATGATGTTTTATGTGGGTGGGGGTAATATTAGAGAAAACATATGGGGTGGGGGTAGTATTAGAGAAAACATAATATGTTTTCTCTATTATTACCTGCCACCCCCATCCTCATATTCACCCTCATATGAGGGTGGGGGGAATAATAGAGAAAACATTAATAATGTTTTCTTTAATATTACCCCCACCCCCACCCTCATATGAGGGTGGGGGTGGGGGGTAATGATATTTTCTCTCATATTACCCTCACCCCCACCCTCATATGAGGGTGGGGGTAATATTAGAGAAAACATTATTAATGTTTTCTCTATTATTCCCCATGTTGGACACACTGACCACACTGAGAGGGGGGGGGGGTGAATTAGTGTAGGGCTCTAGTTACTCCTTTACAAAAACAACTTAGTTCGCAATCACCATTTACTCATAATTCATTACTTTCATTTATAACAAGTAGTATGTAAACATATCTCGGCAGAAAACATCATCAATAAGCCATCACCACAAGGAACACAAGAAACACAATATATATGTATAAGTTTCTTTTATATTATGGGCTACAATCCTTGGGGGTTTTTCAACAACAACTGAATAGAGAAACAACTCCACAAGAGCACCAACTCTCAATGCAAGACTCATCCTGCAAAAATCAGCACCAACTAAGAAGAGCAATTCAATCCTCAAGACTCAACTTTCGAACAGAACCAAATTTGTCAATAGGTAGGCGACCTATGTATACTGTAGCTCATGTATGTACGTGACCTACCTATACTAAAACACACATATGTACGTGCCCTGACCTGCTTTCAGCCTATGTACACCTTCAGAAACTAGGGTTTCTAAAACTTTGCAACTTCTTCTCTTCAAATTGTTTCTGCCTTTGTCACATCCACTTGTGACCTATTAATGCAAATTGCCTATCACTACCCAATCTGTACCATATCCAAAACACAACCGTATCCAATACTATCCAACAACCTATGCATGCTCCTTAACCATACACCATCATAAATCATGGATATCTATCAATCATAATAGAACTGAACTACTCAACCAATCAGCTACCATATTCAGACATCAATATAACCATACAAAGAATGCATCAAGCATTCACCATACCATTATAAAATCAAGACAATATTTACCCATACCAAAACCTTTGTAGCATATCTGAACCTGTAGAATTTTGATCTAGAACTTGCTTCAGACTTTAGAAACTTGGCACTAGTACTTACTCAAATATTCCATGTCTTTCCCAACTGTACGCGCCCTTCTCTCCTTCAGCACACGTATGTATGCGCCTTGGCTCACTCCATCCCGCTTATGCATTCTCCTTGGCTCACTGCAACCCGCGTACTCATTTAGAAAACTAGGGTTTTATGAACCTCTGAAACTTTGGCCATCAAAATCTTAGACCTATGGAACTTCTGATGCGACCATGAGTACCTAAAAGAAGTCTTTAACCAAAATAGATCTTCCATATGCTCAAGAAAGACACTCCCATAAGAGAACCTTTCTCTCTTATTTATAATTCTCCAGGTAGCTTCTTCTAGGGTTTATAATCTAACCCACTTCAACCAAGTTCCTTCTTTTGGGGTTAACCCACTTCTAACCACTTGTCCACTTCTAAGCCACTTTGCTACAAATAGTAAATTCTCCACTTCTAGTTGCAACTAATTTTTTTTTAATTTTTTTCTTGTTGCAACCACTTAACCCATGATTAACAATTTTAAATAGTCAACTTTCTTATATGATCTTATAGACTATTTTGACTTCTTTGACCTTCTAGGGGCTTCTAGACAACACATGGGGGTTCTCCAACTTCATATGGCCATAACTCTCTAACCTTGAGGAGTTTTTTGACGCTCCACATATCACCGGAAATGGCATGACAAGCACTATCCATATGGAATATTCTCACTGACAAATTCACTGATCTACATTACATTATTCATCAATCAAACTTTGGTTTCCTAACCACACTACTAGTATGACTCAGCTACTTAACCATTTGGACTTCACAAAGCGTCTTCCCGTGACGAATTTTACCATAAGGGGACCATTTTGGAGTTCATCCATTTGGTACTTCCTATCAACCATGATAAGACAACAATGATCAATCTTTACATCATCCCATCTATACATCAATCCATCTGGAACATTAACTCATGACAACACATCACTATGACACCTCATGACATTATCCCTCAGACACCAATTACATCTATGATCACATGATCCAACAATAAATACATCAATGATACAATGAAAATGCATCAGCTCTTTGAAATCATTTCTTTGACATCAATGAAAACATAATGCAACAATCTCCCCCTTTGGCAATGATGGAAATACCAACATTGATGTCAACATCAATCATTGATGGAAACATGTAGACATGGAAATTCTCTTCATCAATAGTCATCTCAATCACATCAATTTGACTATATCTCCCCCTTTAACATCAATGGAAAAGGGAAGTTCTCTCCTTGGGGATGCTACCCCTTCCTGAACTCTCCTTGGGGTTGCTCCCCCTGTCTAGATGCCTTGGGGTTGCTCCCCTTGTCTTTTGCTCCATCATATGAACAATCTCACCCCCTTTGGATAAGGGGTATCACTCTGATGCAATGTTTATGACATGGCTTCCAATTATCTCTCCTCTTGGAATCATGTTGCTGCAACCAATCTTGGGAACAAGAATGACTTCCTTTGTGGGTATGTCTCCCCCTCTCTTCTCTATAAGATGAACAATACGCTACCACTGTAATATGATTCTACTGCAAATTCTACTGCTCAACTAGAACATATATCAACTACTCAATAATGATTTTCTCTTCCTATGACGATCCTTGGACCTATCCATGCATCAATCATCCAAACTCATGTCATACCATACATCAAGTGTATGTCAATCATACATACTATCTCATGCCTCAATCATGAAGAAAAAGATATGTCAAAAATGAATCATGAACAAAGCATCAACCATGTGCACCTTGTGCCATACCATGTGCCAACCATGCCCATAAATCATGTACATCAACCATGTACATCAACACCATACAATATACCATAAAATATCATCAATGGAGTGTATCAACCATATGCCAAGAACATGTGCCAACTGTGTGCTAAGCATGCCTCCTCAATCATGTGCCAAACCATGCATCGAACCATGAACCATATCATCACCAAGATGTGTCTCATCATGTACTAACATCACCAAGTATGTACCATGACCTCATCAATATATGCATCCAAGACATGCACCGAACATGTGCCAACATCCATAAGCTATGTACCTCAACCATGTTCCATATCACTCATGATATGCCTCTACCATAAACTAAGTGTCACAAACCATGTGTCAAGAAATGTATCTCAACCATTAAGCATCAATCAATGTATCAACCAAGCATCACAACAAGTATCTCAACTATCCCATACATCATGAACCAAAGTATATGCTAAACAAATGATACCAATGATGTACTTTAACCAAGTACTATCACCCACAATCATATACTATCTATAAGTGCATCAACCATGCACTAAACATGTATCACCACCTGTACCAAGCAAGTGCATCACCCATGCAGTAAACTGTAATAAGATGTACCACAATCAAGACATCTTTACACATATGTCACATCAATCTATGGGCCAATGATACAAATAGAAAGTTCCTCAAATAATGTATCAAATCTGTACCAATCATGCATCATGTTATAACTCATAAATCATGCACAACATCACCACCTCATCAACTCATCAACTACATGTCCCAATATGTAGCTCAACTACATGTCGAATTCATGCACCAAGATATCCAACGAATACATCACAATATATATCAATGGAGCTCACATATGTACCAACCATGTACCACAACATATCTACCTCAAGAACATTCACTACAACAAGTATAGTGCAACAATAACACCTCTAGATATGTGCCAAGAGCATGCCTCAATAGATCAATGATATATCTCTAGCTTAACATCATATCAACATGAAGTATCCCATAAACAACATCCCATATCATCACTGACAAAACCAACATTGTTCCTTAACATAAAACTCCTCAATCACATTCTAGGATTAGTACCATGCATCCAAGACAGACCTCAAGCATAAGATTCAATAATCAACCATATGTTGTCACCATACATACATCAAACACACATGCAATCCTATAATCATGGAAACCTACAACAAACCATGTCATACCCTATAAAACAGAGTGATACCATCAAATCATGTTGCACTCATCTTCATAGCCTTCTTTTCCAAGGATTTTACCACATGTATGCAGCATGTTCCATAGACATCTAGAGTATGTACGTGACCTTGTTATAGGTCTTCCCATGTATGTACACAACTTCTCCCATAGGAGCCCGCATATGCTTCAGAAAAATTCAATCTTCAGCTTACCTCGTGGCTTCCATTATGTTTTGGTTGTTCAATCTTCTTCATCCACTTCTGAAGGTGTTCCAGCTTCTCAGAACTTGAGCTCCAAGATTCCATATTTTCAACATTTTCTTCCTTCCTAACTTCATGTGTTCTTCTTGTCATTATATATGAAGAAATCTTCATGGACTATCTTCTTGTGTTCCAGAAATCCTGGGATTTGTGGCCAAACCCACTGCAATTGTAGCATCTCATGGGGTGACAATGAGCAACAATGTTTCCCACTTGATTACATCTCCAACACCTTAGGGTGTTATGAAACCTTCCAACATCTTTCCTTGCATAATGTCTGCAATCCAAAGCTTTGGGACCATATTCATTACATGAAAAGCAGTGACCATGAAAAACATTTTCATACCTTTGTTTTGGTGTCCTCCTTGAAGGTGTCTCTCTTCTGAATTTGCTTTCGGGTGTAAAGATGGCTTCTTGATGTCTTCCTTGATTTGTTCTTTTGAAGGTTTTCTTTCTTTGTGTAGGTACTTGACTTACATCTTTGCTTCCACCTTTTGAGAATGAAGTATTTACCTCATGCTTCTTAGAAGTGCTAGCTTCAAGATGTGTAGCTTCCTTGTTGTATCCAAGACCTGAATTATCATTTGATGATCTTTGACTATCCAAGATTTCATTCAACATTGTTAAACTATTCATGAACTTGATATGAGTATTTGAATTCTCTACTTTCTTTCTGAGATCAACAACTTCAGCTTCCAACTTATGGCATGATTCTTTCTTTTCATTTACTTGATTCTTTAATAGCTCCTCTATTCTTTTGGCTTCTTCAATTTGAGTCCTTAAATTTACATTGATTTTAAGATCTTCAAGTCTTTTTCTAATTTCATCATCTACCTTATTCCTTTCTTCTACTTGAATAGTTAGATCATTCTTTAGTTTGTTGATCTCTTCTTCTTTTTCTTCTAATTGAGACTTCTTACTTTCTTCTTGTTCTTTGAGAATTTACTTTAGTTCTGTGATATGCTTTGGATATTTTTCTAGGACTTCATTAATGCATTTTTCAAGATACTCAAAAGCAATTGAATAATGTCTTGTTTCCATGCTAATATCACCTAACTCAAATAAAACTTTTTCTTTAAACTTCAACAAATCTTCTTCTTCATATATAAAAACTTCTACTATATATTCTTCTTCATTTGTAAGAGAACATTCAACTTCACTAGGAGTATTGTAATCAGAATATTTTGGAGAGTATTTAACTTCATTTTCCTTGATGGGATGGTCTTCTTTATCTCGGTATACCTTCTCTAGCTTCAGCCATAGATCCTTGGTGGAAGTACATTCTCTCGTGCTTTCTTTGACAAAAATTGATAGTCCATTGAAAATGGTATTGAGAGCTAATGCATTGTTCTTCTTTGCTTTCTTTTGTGCTGCAAACTTTGACTTATTATTTAAGGGAACCGATCCACCAATAGTTGCATTCTAAATACCTTTTCCTTTTTCCTTCAAAAACCCTTTCATTTCTATTCTCCATGTCAAGTAATCTATCTCATCAAAGAGGGGCACTTCATCTGCATGTTCACCCATTTGTGTGTCCATGGATCTCCTTCAAGATTGCAAGGCTTATGATGAAGGCTTTCTCTGATGCCAATTGTTGGAAACACCGACCACACTGAGGGTGGGGGGGGTGAATCAGTGTAAGGCTCTAGTGACTTCTTTACAAAAACACCTTAGTTAGCAATAACCATTTACTCATCATTCATTACTTTCATTTATAATAAGTAGTATGTAAACATATCTCAGTAGCAAACATCATCAATAAGCCATCACCACAAGGAACACAATATATATGTATAAGTTTCTTTTATATTATGGGCTAAAATCCTTGGGGTTTTTTTAGCAGCAACTGAATAGAACAACAAATCCACAAGAGAACCAACTCTCAATGCAAGACTCGGCCTGCAAAACTCAACACCAACTGAGAGGAGGAATTCAATCCTCAAGTACAAGACTCAACTTGTGAACAAAAACAAATCTGTCAATAAGTACACGATCTATTTATACTACATCTCATGTATTTATGTGACTTGCCTATACTGCAACACGTAATGTATGTGCCCTAACCCATTGCCAGCCTGCGTACACCTTCAGAAACTAGGGTTTCTGAAACTTTGAAACTTTTTCCCTTCAAATTATTTCTTCCTCTGTCACATCCACTTGTGACCTATTACTACAAACTTCCTGTCACTGCAAACTACCTGTCACTACATAATCTGTACCATATCCAAAACACAATTGTATCCAATACTATCCAACAACCTATGGATTATCCTCAACCATACACCATCATAGATCATGGATATCTCTCAATCAGAACATAACTGAACTACTCAACCAATCAGCTATCATATTCAGACATCAATATAACCATACAAACAATGCATCAAGCATTCACCATACCATGAGAAAATCAAGACAATATTTACCCATACCAGAACCTCTGTAGCAAATATGAACCTGTAGAATGTCGATCTAGAACTTGCTTCATACTTCAGGAACTTGGCACCAACACTTATTCAAATATTCCATGTCTTTCCCAATTGTATGTGCCCTTCTCTCCTTCAGCATGCGTATGTACGTGCCCTGGCTCACTGCATCCTGTGTACACATTCAGAAAACTAGGGTTTTCTGAACCTCCAAAAATTTCACTATGAAAATCTCAGACTTACGAAACTTCTGATGTGAACATGAGTAGCTGCAAGAAATATTTCACCAAAATAGATCTTCCATATGCTCAAGAAAGACTGATCTGGATTATTTTCGGCATGAAATGAGAGCAAAGATATAATAAAGAAAAGCACAGAGATATCGTGGATATCCAATAATATAACAAAAATATATCAGAGATGCAACCATAAACATAGAGATATAGTAATACACAATTTCTATTATTGAAAGAAATGTACAGAGACTATAAAAATATAGAGTAAAGACTCGCTAGAATGGTGGCGACTTATCTCTGAGAAGAGATGTGACGGTTGCGCTCATTCGCAAGAAGATGATTACAATGAGGCTCTTAAGTCATTTTTACAATAGACAAGAATTCCAAAAACCCTAGACATCCAAAAACCTAACCCTAGGAGATGAAGCGCCAAAAGTCATGTGGGCCCCGTTTGGGTAAGTTAGTACATCAACTTCTCGGGATCGTAACTTTTTCATACAATCTCTGTTTTAGGTGCATGATAGCCCGTTGAAAGGTATCGTCGAGGAGATTCATTTTGGGGGAAATAATGAAGGAAACTCCATATTTCTCCCTGTTTTCCCAAAAACATCGTTTAGGGCCTCAAAATGGCTGGGAAGTTAAAAACTGCTAAAAATAGTAAATTACCAAAATTGCTATAAAATTGTTTTGAGCCAATTGGAAAAGGTGGGTGGCCACCAATGTCCACCTGGATCAAATAAACTCTCATAAGAAACCTTTGGGTGGCCACCTATATCCATCTAGAATAGTCTCACTAACAAATTCATTGATCTACATTGCATTATTCATCAATCAAACTTGGGTTCCCTAACCACACTGCTAGGATGACTCAACTACTTAACCATTTGGAATTCACAAAGCATCTTCCCATGAAGGATTTCACCATAAGGGGATCACTTTGGATTTCATCCATTTGGTACTTCCTATCAACCATGATAAGACAACAATGATCAAATTTTACATCATGCCATCTATACATCAATCCATCTGGAACATTAACCCATGACAACACATCACTATGACACCTCATGAAATTATTCCTCAGACACCAATTACATATATGATCACATGATCCAATAATCAATACATCAATGATACAATGACAATACATCAACTCTTTGACATCAATGACAACATAATGAATCACCCACAACTCTCATATATTGAGACTCATAAGAGGGTGGAGGTAAGGGGAATAATAGAGAAAACATTAATAATGTTTTCTCTAATATTCCCCCATGGCCACCATCATATGAGTGTCAATATATGAGGGCTGGGGTGGCGGGAATAATAGAGAAAACAATAATAATGTTTTCTCTAATACTACCCCCACCCACACCCTCATATGAAGGAGGGTGTGGAAGGAGGGGGTGGGGGTAATATTAGATAAAATATTATTAATGTTTTCTCTAATACTACCCTCACCCCCACCCTTATATGAAGGTGGGGGTGGAGGTAATAGTAGAGAAAACATTATTAATGTTTTCTCTAATATGAAAGAAAACAACATTACCCCCCACCCTCATATGAGGGTGGGTGTGGGCCCGAGGGGGTTAATGATGTTTTCTCTCATATTACCCCCACCCCCATCCTAATATTAACCCAAAAATGTGTTTTCTCTAATATTACCCCCCACCCCAACTCTTATATACCCTCATATGAGGGTAGGGGTGGGGGAAATATTAGAGAAAACATCATTACCCCCCAACCCCACCCTCATTTGAGGATGGGGATGGGGGGTAATGATGTTTTATCTAATATTTCCCCTTGAGGGTGGGGGTGGTGGGTAATGAGGGTGGGTAACCCCCCACCCTCACCCCAACCCTCATATTACCCCCACAATATGTTTTCTTTAATATTACTCCCCACCCTCATATGAGGGTGGGGGTGGGGGGTAATGATTTTTTCTCTAATATTACCCCCACCCAAATCCTCATATGAGAGGGTATATGAGGATGGGGGTGGGGGGTAATGATGTTTTCTCTAATATTAACCCCACCCTGATATGAGGGTGAGGGTGGGGGTAATATTAGAGAAAACATTATTAATGTTTTCTCTATTATTCCCCCCACCCCCATCCTCACCCTCATATATTGACCCTCATATGAGGGTGGGGGTGGGGGGTAATATTAGAGAAAACATATTTTTGGGGTAATATGAGGGTGGGTTATTACCCCCAACCCACACCCACATATTACCCCCACAATATGTTTTCTCTAATATTACCTCCCACCCCCACCCTCATATGAGGGTCAATATATGAGGGTGAGGGTGAGGGTGGGGGTGAGGGTAATATTAGAGAAACATATGGTGGGGGTAATATGAGGGTGGTGGTGAGGGTTAATATTATAGAAAACATATTGTGGGGGTAATATGAAGGTGGAGGTGGGGGTAATAATAGAGAAAAAAAATATTAATTTTTTCTCTATTATTCCCCTTCCCCCCCCCCCACCACCCTCATATGAGGGTGGGGGTAGAGAAAACATATTGTGTTGGTAATATGAGGGTGGGGGGTTAATGACGTTTTCTCTCATATTACCCCCAACCCCACTCTCATATTAGGGTGGGTGTGGGGGGTAATATTATAGAAAACATATTGTGTGGGTAATATGAGGGTGGGGGTGAGGCTTAATATTAGAGAAAACATATTGTGTGGGTAATATGAGGGTGGGGGTGGGGATAATATTAGAGAAAAAATTATTAATTTTTTCTCTATTATTCCCATCACCCCCACCCTCATATATTGACCTTCATATGAGAGTGGGGGTAGAGAAAACATATTGTGGGGGTAATATCAGGGTGAGGGTGGGGTGGGGGGTTAATGATGTTTTCTCTCATATTACCCCCACTGCCACCCTTATATGAGGGTCAATATATGAGCGTGGGGGTGGGGGGAATAATAGAGAAAACATTAATGATGTTTTCTCTAATATTACCCCCACCACAAACCCTCATATGAGGGTGCAGGTAATATTAGTGAAAACATCATTAATGTTTTCTTTATTATTCCCCCCACCTCCACCCTCATATATTGACCCTCATATGAGGGTGAGGGTGGGGGTAATATGAGAGAAAACACCATTAACCATGGGTGGGGGTGCGGGGAATATTAGAGAAAACATCATTAATGTTTTCTCTATTATTCCCCCCACCACATCCCCACCCTCATATGAGTGTGGGGGTGGGGGTAATATTAGTGAAAATATCATTAATGTTTTCTCTATTATTCCCACCACCCCCACCCCCACCCCCATATATTGACCCTCATATGAGGGTGGGGGTGGGGGTAATATGAGAGAAAACATTATTAACCCCCCACCGCCACCACCATCCTCATATTACCTCCACAATATGTTTTATCAACACCCCCCCTCGCCCCTTCATATGAGGGCCAATATATGAGGGTGGGGGTGGAGGGAATAATAGAGAAAACATTAATGATATTTTCTATAATATTACCCTCACCCCCACCCTCATATTACCCCCAAAATATGTTCTCTAATATTAACCCTCACCCCCATATTACCCACACAATATGTTTTCTCTAATATTAACCCCCACCCCCACCCTCATATGAGGGTCAATATATGAGGGTGGGGGTGGAGGGAATAATAGAGAAAACATTAATATTTTTTTATCTAATATTACTCCCACCCCCACCCCAACCCCAACCTACCCTAACCCCCACCCCACCCTGATATTACCCCCACAATATGTTTTCTCTAATATTAACCCCCACCCCCACCCTCATATTACTCACACAATATGTTTTCTCAATATATGAGGGTGGGGGTAGGGGTAGGGGTAATAATAGAGAAAACAATAATGATGTTTTATCTAATATTACCCCCACGTGTCTCAATATATGAGGGTGGGGGTGGGGGGAATAATAGAGAAAAAAATAATGATGTTTTATCTAATATTACCCCTGGGGTGGGGGGAATAATATAGAAAAAAACAATGATGTTTTATCTAATATTACCCCCACATGGGGGTAATATTAGATAAAACATCATTATGGTTTTCTCAATATATGAGGGTGATGCAGGAGCATCGCCAACAACAAGCGAGCTTGGGGCAAGCGCCAACACATTTTGGCACATGATGAATTGTTTGAAATGTTTTGAAGTTTGATACACCAAACATAAATGAAACAATTAAGAAAGGGAGTACTTGTAGATTGTAATCAGACCTTGAGTGTCCCGCTCTCGTCTGAAGGATTAAGAGGCATTTATGCTAGTAAATGTAAGTAGGTAGCTTTAAATTCTTAGATTAGACAGTTTTAGGATCCGGAGGGAAAATGGATATAGACACCCTCACTTGTATCATTGTAACATTAGCATGATCAAGAAAGCATAGAGAAGAAAAAGTAGAAAATTTGTGTAGAAGAACCCATGTACAGAAGTTCTGAGATTAATATATGAAGCTTTGATCTAGACTCATGGTGTTCAAATACTTTCTGTGTATGCATGATTGAATGTTATGCTCATGATTGTTTTACTCTTTCTGATATACATTTTATTTTATGCCATGTATGTATGATTTTGTATTAAGCATTCGAAGTCTAAGAGAGTAAAGAATGAGTTTCAATTGTTTCTCTGTCTGAGCAAGAGTTTTACTGCAAGGAGTGCAGTGAAATTGTCCGCAAGGTGTGCATTTACATAAGTCAGAGTTTGTCTCTGCAAGCTCAGAAGGGATAATATTGTTCTCATTCTCGCAGAAGTGCAAGTTAAGCACAGGAGCCATGAAAGGAGTGTGCAGGCCGAGTGAAGTCTCAGAGTTACAACCTGAGCAAAATTGTTGAAAGACTGCTATCGCAGGGGGTGCGCAGAGTCCAAGAGGTTCAAATATTTGGAAGTATTTGAAGAATTTCCACAAGGAGTGTGTGTAGGAGTCTTCTTGAAGACTCGAGTTGTGGAGAAAGCTTAGGAGGGATAGAGTCTTTGAAGTTGTCGAAGAGAAGCTCAAGAGGGTTAGTGCCTTGAAGTATTGTAAGAAGGCACAGCGACGTTGTTTTGTAGGTGGATAAGTTTCGTGAAAGAACACCTTGTTCATTTCACGAGAGTTGTCAAGGAGGCATTGGACGGTCAGAATTCTCCATGGAGAATTTGTGAAGTCCCGAGAGCCATCGGATCATGCAGAGGAGCAGGGGAGTTACGGTTTAAAACCTTTGCATCAAGATTTGCGAGGTTGGGAAAGGCGAAGTCGCGAAACTGCGAAAGAATCTAAGTCGTTCGTTAGAAGGAGGACACGTGTCGCGAGATCACCTGTATCGGGGATTCGGACATCGGAGGTCAGAAAGAGAAGTCCTTCAACTTCACAAGTGGAAAAGTCACGAGATAATCACAGCCGTCCATCGGAGGAGGACAGGTGGCAGAGATCAAGGGATCTCGCAAACTCGGAGGTTCGCAAGGTGAGAGCCCAAAGATTGGGTGCTCCAAGTCGCAAGTGGAAAAATCGCGAGGAGCTAGGACAGCTGTAAGATTTGAAGCTAATAGGGGTCGTTGGATCACTCACATAATCTCATTTTGGGGTTTCATGGGTTGAAGAGCCGAAATCTTAGCATCAGGATTCGCGAAGTTGCGAAGTCCAAAACTCCAAAAGGCGGGAAGTTCCGTTGTGGGACCCACGTTGACGATGTGTCAGAATTTCGGCATTTCGGCATATCGGTGGATAGGAAGTCAAGACTTTTGTCCCAAAAGTCTCGAAGTCGCGAGTTGGGATAAGGAGGTAGCGCTTAAGGAAGCAAAGTCGCGAAGTGTCGAAGTTGGGCATGAGGGACACGTGGTAGAACCGCAAGGTGGGCCCGTGCAATAGATAGGCGGACACATGTTACCTAAAAAGAAGGAGTCAACACCCATTGACCTCTCGCGTCTCAGGGATTTGTGAGATAAGGGAATGAGGGTTCAACCCTTCGGCTTGCGAAGTCACAAGTAGTGAGAACGCGAGGAGAAAAGTCAACATCGCTTCTCGGGGTTTTGAGAAAAGAAGGTGCCAAGGTTAGACGCCACAACTCGCGAAGGTGCGAGTAGCAAGAGGAGCTAGTGTTAAGCCTAGATGATGGTCACGCGTGGAAGGTGCTGACAAAAGAAGAGCTATACCCATTTTGTGATCTTGGGTATCACGGGATTGAAAAGGAAGAGTCGGGAGTCACGACTCACGAACTCGCGAGTTGTGAGTTGCGACAAGCGCTTTTGGAATTGGGCCCTAGTCATAGCGTTGTGATCGCACGAAAGGGCGGAGCTTGCACCTAGTGCTATTTTCACAGGAGAGATTCTGAAAAGGACTTGTGGATCGATAATTTGTGATTCCAGTAAGGAATCTAAAGAGCCGGTTCGGCTTGAGGGAGATAAAGAACGATCCTGTGAGCGGATCTTGGCCTGAGGGCCAATAGGTCTGCATCAGTTTGGTATCAGAGCTTGACTCTATTTGTATACTTCAGACAGGAAAAGCGAGAAATAAATCTCAACCATGCCGCCGAGAAGAAGAGACAGGCAAACACCCGATCCGCCAAGGGAAAGGGAAATGCCAAGAGGAAGGGGCAAGCAGGTGCCAAATCCAGCCATGGAAAGAGAGATGCGTGACATATGCACCAAACTCAAGGACATGGAGACAACACAGAGGCGCACAACCAGTGTTGGAGATGTCAGTGAATCTAAAAGTGAAGAAGTTACAGCAGAAGATGCAGTAAATGAACGCCTGATTAGGGTTGTTGCAAGAATGGGTGCTAAGGTAAAAATGGATATTCCAGTATATGAAGGAAACCTAGATGTTGAAGAGCTTCTAGACTGGATTAGAGCTCTAGACACATATTTTGACTATGAAGATGTTGAGGAAGACAAAAAGGTCAAACATGTTGTCACAAGATTGAAAGGACATGCAGCATTGTGGTGGGATGAGCTACAAGCTAACAAACGCTGCAAAGGCAAGTAGAAAATCAAGAGTTGGGATAGGATGATCGCAAATATGAAGGCGAAATTCATTCCCAGGGATTACCAGATTACTCTGTTTCGGAGAATGCAAAATTTGAGACAGAAACTGATGTCAGTGAAGGAATATACTGAAGAATTCTACAGGTTCAACATCAGGGCAGGTCATCGTGAAAGTGATGATGAAAAGGTTGCTAGGTACATGAATGGTTTGAGATACAACATTCAGGATGAGATGAGCATGATTCCCATCTGAACGGTGGAAGATTCTTATCAGATGGCTCTGAAGGTTGAAGAGAAGCTGAGCCGAAAACAATGTCAAAGAGGCCGAGGCAGAAGTCAACCTAGAGGAAAATCAGTTGTCTAGGATAGAAATCAGAAACCCAAGGAAGATTGGAAGAAACCTCAGACTCAAACCGAGAGAGGTGGAAGCTCACAGAGAGGGCAGCATACTGAATAGAGAGGTCGGTATGTTGATGGAAACATTTTTCCTTGTACTAGAGGTAGAGGAAGAGGAAGAGGTGGAGTGGTGAAATGCTTCACATGTGCAAAGGTCGGACATAAATCTTGTGAGTGTCCAGACATAAAGAAATAAGGTGGTGAGACTCACATTGCAAAAGCACAAAGAAGGCATGTTGAGGCAGAAGATGCTGAAGGCGAAAGATCGTTGATGATGCGAAAAGTTCTCTTAACACCAGAGAAGGAGGTGGAGAGTTTGGTCCAAAGGAACAGACTTTTTCGGACCTCTTGCAAGACTAAAGATTGGGCATGCAAAGTCATCATGGACAGTGGTAGCATAGATAATATCGTTTCTATAGAGATGGTAGAAAAGTTGGAGTTGGAGACTATTGAACATCCAAGTCCATACAGAGTTTCATGGCTACAAAAAGAACATCAGGTAAATGTCACTAAACAATGTTTAGTTGAGTTTAAAATAGGAGGGTATAAAGATGAAATATTTTGTGATGTTATTCCCATGGATGTTTGTCATCTATTGTTGGGTAGACCGTGGCAATATGACAGGAATGTGATTCATGATGGAA
>JASDQU010370884.1:22497-47444 GCA_032191745.1 Picea mariana
CCCAGATAGCTAACAAAAGATTGGGAAAACCCAAATATTTCCAAGTCAAGGAGGATAAAATACTTGTAGAGGTTACCTTTGTTAAATAATGAGCTTGATTTCTTATGCAGATTAATTCTTTTATTTTCTTCAACACTTTGATTCTAGCTTAATACACTTCAATGATACCAAACCATAACAGAATAGAAATACCTATGTTGATAAGTAAGTATGCACATCAACAACACATATACCTTGGGAAACCCTGTACAGGGAGAAAAACCGCAGCAAATGATATTCCTTTATTTCATTAATAATGTATGATAACTTAAAAATATCCACCATGAATGTTCTGCTCTTAAGGATCTTTCCAAGATGACTCTGACCTGATCAAGGCCTAAGAGACCTTGCTGAAATACACCTCTGATATGTTGCTTCTATTGCTGATATACAACACTGATATGATGTTGATATATGCCTCTAATATGCAACCTCTATTGCTAATATACAACACTGATATGCTGATTTGGTATGCTGCCTCTTTATCACTGATATGCTCCTCTATTGTGATCTAGGAGAATCTCAAGCAAGTGAAAGCAGAGGACAGTTGGATACACAACAGCGTGCATTTTGGAGATATTTTAAATTTCAAAGGATGCCACATTAATGTAATATCTGGAGAGGCATAAGTTCTCTTAAATGTTTTGGGGATTGTAACACAGATCTTGATCATCTCTCTCATCCATTGGTAGTAGAAATTTAATGTAATGAATGTAAAGTAAATGTAGGCTTTAATTCAATTAGATAGCTTGAGGTTGTAGGAGGGAAAACTAAAGAAATCTCTCTCATATGTATTGTATTGTATCATTATTCTAGTAGATGTTGGAAGTTGGAGAGCAACAGAGCATAGGAGAGGAAAGAAAAGCATAGATGGTAGAAGTTGTATAAGCAGATAGTTGTTTCTCTTGAATCCATGTATGAAAGAACTTGAATTAATATAAGAATGCTTTGATCCAATTTCATGGTGTATCATGGTTATTGTTTTCATCTATTGAATGGTATGTTTACAGTTTGATTATATGCTCTTTTATGCATTTGTTTTAATGATGCGTGTATCTATGATTTCATGTTGAATGTATGAAGTCTGTGAGAGGGGGAGTATAAGTTTCAATTGTTTCTCTTCCTGAGAATTCCCTCAAGGAGTGCAATGAAAGTCCACAAGGAGTGCGTTGACAGGTTTTGAGTTGTAACTCAGAAAGATCAAGAGAGATATCGTTTCTCTTATACCCATGGAAGTACAGGTATAACAAAGAGTCGTGCAAGGTGTGTGCAGGCTGATAAAAGTATTAGACTTTTCCCCACCCAATGAGTGGTTGAAGGATTTCTGTCGCAAGGAGTGCACAGAGTTGGAGAGTTCAGATAATCAGAGATCATCATGAAGGTCACAAGGCATGCGTACAAGAATCCTTTGAAAACCTTGAATTTGCATCCAGAACCAAGCTCACGACAGATAGAGACTTGGAAAATCCAGAGGATATACGAGGGTCGAAGTCACCTTGCAGAAACCAAGCTCAGGAGGAAACAATGCCAAGTTATTTGAACATGATTCTTTGAGAACTACAATGGATGGTTGAATTTCTCAGAGGGAGAACATTGATTTTTCGTGGATCCTTGGATCCATTAGATCAGTGGAGAGGTTAAGGCTGAGTGTATTTCAACACTTGCAAGCCCAGGAGAGATAGCAACTATTAGATATGGATCAACAAGAACCATTGATTTTTTATTGGAGCTTTGACATTTTGAGAGTCGAGAGTCTGGAGGAAGTTGTTTTCGGGAATCCCCAATACGCAAAATCCCGACGTGATTTGGACCGTCAGATCTTAGGAGGTTCAAGACCATTGATCTGTAGCAAGGAAGTCGCGGATTCAGACTTCGGGAAAATGGAGAAGAGTCACATCATAAACTCACGAGTCATGAAATCATGACGCACTCAGAAGTGTGGCCCTAGGATTTGACTATAAGTCATATGGTGAAAGCATAAGGGAGGAGCTAGTGGACCACTAGCCCTTTTTCGGGTTTCGGGAATCAGAGGATTCAGGGTGACTCACAACAGAAATCCTAAAATCGCGAAATGTGAAGTCACGAAACTTGAAGAGCTATTTGGGTTAAGTCAATGGTCACACCGGTGGTCACGGGGAGTGGAGGTGCGCGCCTAGTGTTGGTTCTCGCAGACGTAAATTCTAGAAGGACCTATGATTTTGTATGCATTGAAGGTTCCAGTGGGAGCTAAAGAGCCATTTCGGCTCAAGGAAATAGGAATATCCAAAGACCGAGAGGTCAAGCAAACCCTGCTAAGGTAGGGGTGTTGTGCCAGGTGGTATCAGAGCTTACAATCATTATTTTCTATAAGTAAGAGAAGACAAAAGGTAAGTTGTGATTTGAATTCTATGTGGATGGATTGAAACAATGCCGCCAAGGAGACATCCAGAAAGAAATTTACCCGATCCAGCCGTGGAAAGGGAAATGAGAGAACTTTGTGATCGATTGGATGCTATGGAGACAACACATAGACGAACACATGATACTAGAGATATCAGTGAGGCCGAAAGTGAGAATGAAGTTGGAGCTGAAGAAGAAGTTGTAGCCAAAGATGGTGCAGAGGAACATCTATTCAAAGCTATTGCAAGAATAGGTGCTAGAGAAAATATAGACATCCCGATGTATGAAGGCAACTTAGACGTTGAGGAGTTGCTAGATTGGTTTAGAGATCTGGATAAATACTTCGACTATGAGGATATTGAGGAAGATAAGAAAGTAAAGAATGTTGTCACTAGACTGAAAGGGCATGCAACACTATGGTGGGATGAATTGCAGGTTGACAGGCATTGCAAAGGAAAACAAAGAATTAAAAGCTGGGACAGGATGGTCGCTGAGATGAAAGACAAATTCATGCCCATAGATTACCAAATTAATCTATTTTGAAGAATGCATAATTTGAGACAGAAAGGGATGACAGTGAAGGAATACACTAAGGAATTTTACAAACTCAACATCATATCTGGTCATCGCGAGAGTGATGATGAAAAGGTCACCAAATAAATAAATGGCCTGAGATATGAGATTCAAGATGAGATGAGCATGGTGACAATCATAAATGTAGAAGATGCTTATCAGATCGCTTCAAAGGCAGAAGTGAAATTGGCCCGAAAGCAAGGTCAGAGGGGCAGAGGTAGAAGTGAGACCAAAGGCAAAGCAATTGCCCAGGACAGTGTAAAGAAGCCCAAAGATGAATAAAATAAACCTCATAACCACCTAGAGAGGGGAGGAATCTTACAAGGAGGACAATATGCCGATAAGAACACTTTTCCTTGAGAAAGAGGAAGAGGAAGAGGCAGAGGTCATGAAATAAAGTGTTTTGTCTATGGAAAGATACGACACAAATATTTTGAATGTCCTGATAGAAAAAAAGATGGAGGAGGTGAAGCTCACATAATAGAAGTGCAAAGGCGAAATGTTGAGGCAGAAGATGCAGAAGGTGGAAGATCCTTAATGATGAGGAAAATTCTCTTGAAGCAAGAGAAAGAGATAGAGAATCTAGTCTAGAGGAACAGTTTGTTCAAAACTTCACAAGGATATGGTATGCAAGGTGATCATTGATAGTGGAAGTATAGATAATCTAGTATCCATAGAAATGGTGGAAAAGATAGAATTAGAGACAGTTGCACATCCAGGCCCATACAAAGTTTCATGGTTGCAAAAAGGACATCAGGTAACAGTGACTAAACAATGTTTAGTTTAATTTAAGATAGGAGGATATAGAGATGAGATCTTATGTGATGTAATCCCCATGGATGTCTGTCGTCTTTTTTTTGGAAGGATGTGGTAATATGACAGAAATGTTTTCCATGACGGAAGAAAGAACACATATACCTTGGAGAAGAATGATAGAATGCATATGTTGCTTCCAATTGAAGACAAGAAAGTGAAAGAAGAAGAAAGAAATACTATACTTCTCATGAGTGACTTCTTGATGAAGTCAATAAATATGAATAAATGCAGTTTGTTGTGGTGAGAAAACATAGAGTCATCTTGATCAGTACCTCAATATATGATCTACTTGAGGAGATTCAGGAACTACTGTAGAATTTCACTGATATAGTGGTGGGTGATTTACCTTGTTCGTTGCCACCCATCGGAAGTATAATCCATCACATTGACCTTATACTAGGAGTGAGTTTACCAAAAAAGGAAACGTACCGATTGACGTTGTAGGAGAATGAAGAAGTTAAGAAGCAAGTCTAGGATTTGATAAACAAAGGGTTGATTAGGGAAAGATTGAGTCCATGCACTATGCCAATAGTGTTAAATCCAAATAAGGATGGTGGATGGAGGATGTGTATAGACTCGAGGGATATAAACAAAATCACCATCAGGTATAGATTTCCTTTACCTAGGATGGATGACTTGATGGATTGCTTGAGTGGAGCAAAGTTTTTTTCAAAAATTAATTTGAAAATCGGATATCATGAGATTAGAATAAGGGAAGGTGATGAATGGAAGACAACATTCAAGATGAATGAAGGACTGTATGAATGTATTATCATGCCGTTTGGGCTGAAAAATGTGCAAAGTACTTTTATGAGATTAATGAACAAAGTCTTGAAAGATTTCATTGGAAAAATTGTAATTGTGTATCTTGATGATATATTGATCTTCAATAAGAATAAGGAAGAACATTTGAGACATATAACTCTAGTGATGAGGAGGTTGCAACAAGAGAAGTTGTTGATAAATGTGAAGAAGTCGTCTTTTTTGAAGACATAACTCATTTGTTTGGGTTTTGTGATCTCTTTGAATGGATTGAAGATGGATCCTGAAAAGGTGAGAGCGATCAAAGAATGGTCATTGCCAAGGAATATCTTTAAAGTCAGAAGCTTCCATGGATTAGCTAGTTTTTATAGGAAGTTCATCAAAAATTTTAGTGGAATTTGTGCATCAATGATGGACATAGTCAAGAAAAGACATAAATCTTTTCATTGGATAGACGAAGCAGAGAAAATTTTCAAGTTGTTAAAAGAAAAGATAATTGAACAGCCAGTTTTGGTCCTACCATATTGCAGTAATACATTTCAAGTGAGATGTGACGCAAGTGGATTTGTGACTGGATAAGTCTTAAGTCAAGACAATAGGCCAGTTGCATACTTCAGTGAGAAGTTGCACGATGCCAAAAGGAATTATTCAACATAT
This sequence comes from Picea mariana, assembly GCA_032191745.1. Classification (NCBI taxonomy): domain Eukaryota; kingdom Viridiplantae; phylum Streptophyta; class Pinopsida; order Pinales; family Pinaceae; genus Picea; species Picea mariana. The sequence goes on from JASDQU010370884.1 coordinate 27,724, forward strand.
GATAAATATTAAAGAGTTTTATGCATTCATACAAGCACCAAAGAAATGGAGGCACTACCTAGTTTTGAAAGAGTTAGTTTTTTATAGAAACAACCAGGCCTTATAGTTTATAACCAGACAGGAAAAAATGAACTAGAAACATGCAAAATGGGTTGAATTTATGTAGAACTTTACTTTTGTTATAAAACATATTTCTGGAAATGCTAACAAGTTTGTTGATGCATGGAGGGGGAAATGTTTGATTCTGCAGAAGTTTCATGAGAAGACCTTAGGTTTTGATAGCCTTGAGGACATGTACATAGATGATTCAGATTTCAAGGATTCTTATGAATCATGTGAGAATCTTGTTCTGAGAGACAAAAGCCAATGGATTGAATACTTGATTCGGGATGGACTATTGTTTAAAGGAAATCAATTGTGTATCCCGAAGAGTTCTATGAGAGAAAGCCTTTTGAAGGAAAAACATAGTGGGGGATTGGCTGGACATTTCGGCCATGAAAAAACATTTGCACAAATGAAGAGTTTTTACTATTGGCTAGGGATGAGGATGGATGTCAAGAAATTTGTGAACATGTGTAGAATTTTCCAGCACACAAAGGGGAAAAGACAGAATACAGGGTTGTATCAACCATTGTCAATACCAGAGAGGCCATGGGATGCGGTAAGCATGGATTTTGTGTTAGGACTACCGAGGATATAGAGAGGTTGTGATTCCATATTCGTGGTAGTTGATAGATTCTCAAAATTCAAACATTTTATTCCATGTCAGAAAAACAATGATTCAACACACATTGCAAATCTGTTTTTCAAAGAAGTTGTTCAACTTCTTGGTTTACCCGAGAATATTGTTTCAAACAGAGATACCAAATTTGTTGGTCATTTCTGGAGGACACTATGGAAAAAGTTGGGGACAAATTTATCTTTTAGCTTAGCATATCACCCTCATAGGGATGGATAGACTAAGGTAGTAAATCGAAGTTTGGGAGACTTATTGAGGAGTTTAGTAGTTGAACATCATAGTCAATGGGATCATATTCTGCTGCAAATAGAATTTGCATATAATGACTCATCTAACCAAAGTACAGGACAAAGCCCATTCCAGATAATGTATGGAATGTAGCCAAGAGGAGTATCTGAGTTGACAAACTTGGAGCAAAATAAGTTCATAAGTGTTGGAGTGGAAGATTTTGCAGCAGAAATGTAGGAGATCCATAGTAAGATTAAAGAGTGGTTCCAGAACTCCAATCAGGAATACAAACACAGAGCAGATCAACACAGAAGAGAGCTTTAGTTCGAAGTGGGAGATTTGGTCTTAGCACATATAAGAAAATAAATATTCCCAAGGGGAACATATAATAAGTTGAAGATGAAAAAGATAGGGCCATGTAAGATTCTGAGAAAATTTGAGGCAAATGCTTATGAAATAGAATTGCTAGATGATGTGGGAATATCACCCATATTTAACATAGTAGATTTGTATCCTTACAGATCAGATGAAGCGAGAGGAGAAGAGAATCAAAAGGAAATCTAGTGGGTCAGATAAATGCATGTAGCTGAAAAGCCATAGATGGAAAAGATCATTGATCAGAGAGTTGGTAAGAAAACCCAAAAGGAGACATATTTTGAATATTTGATAAAGTGGAAGGGATACTTGATTGAAGATGCCAGTTGGAAAGTGAAGAAGATATCCAGAACCATGGATAGATGATGCAGGAGCTCATGGACACGAGTCCATGAATTTTTCATCCTGAGGATTATGATGCAGGAGCATCATAAGAAAGTGAAAGCAAAGGACAGTTGGATATGCACCAACACGGATTTTGGAGATATTTTAAATTTTAAAGGATGCCATATTAATGTAATATCTGAAGAGACATAAGTTCTCTTAAATGTTTTGGGGATTGTAGCGAAAATATTGAGCATTTGTCTCACTTGTCGGTAGTAGGCATTTAATGTAATGAATATAAAGTAGATATAGGATTTAATTCGATTAGATAGCTTGAGGTTGTAGGAGGGAAAACTCGATAAATCTCCCTCGTATGTATTGTATTGTATCATTATTATAGTAATTGTTAGAAGCTGGAGAGCAAGAGAGCATAAGAGAGCAAAGAAAACCATAGATTGTAGAACTTGTATAAGAAGATAGTTGTTTCTCTTGAATCCATGTACAAAAGCACTTGAATTAATATAAGAATGCTTTGATCAAATTTCATGGTGTATCATGGTTATTGCTTGCATCTATTGAATGTTATGTTTACAATTTTCTTATATTCTCTGTTATGCATTTGTTTAAATGTTTTGTGTATATGTAATTTCATGTTGAATGTATGAAGTCCGTGAGAGGGAGAGTATAAGTTTCAATTATTTCTCTTCCTGAGAATGCCTATAAGGAGTGAAGTGAACGTCTGCAAGGAGTGCACTAACAGGTTCTAAGTTCTACCTTAGAAATCTCAGGAGAGATGTCGTTGATATTATACCCATGGAAGTGCAGGTATAGCACATAGTCGTGCAAGGTGTGCGCAGGCTGATAAAAGTCTTAGCCTTTTCCCAACCCAGTGAGTGGTTGAAGGATTTATGTCGCAAGGAGTGCACAGAGTTGGAGAGTTCAGATGATCAGAGATCATCGTAAAGGCTACAAGGAGTGCACGCAAGAATCCTTTGAAATCCTTGAGTTTGTAGCCAGAACCAATATCAGGAGGGATAGAGACTTGGAAAATCAAGAGGATTGATGAGGTTCAAAGGCACCTTGCAGAAAACAAGCTTGGGATGAAAGAACACCAAGTTATTTGGCCAGGAGTCTTTGAGAACCTGAATGGGTGGTTGAATTTCTCGGAGGGAGAACACCGATTTTTCATGGACCATTGGATCCAGTAGATCAATGGAGAGGTTAAGGACGAGTGTCTTTCAACACCCACAAGCTCAAGAGAGATAGCATCCGTTAGATCTGAATCAACAAGATCCATTGATTTGTGATTGGGCCTTCGACATTTTAGCAGTCGGGAGTGTGGAGGAAGCTATTTTTGGAAATAACCAATACGCAAAATCCCGACGCGCTCTAGACCTTCAAATCTTAGGAGGTTCAAGACCGTTGATCTGTAGCAAGGAAGTCATGGTTTTGGAGTTTGGGAAAAGGGAGAAGAGTCACATCGTGAAATCACAAGTCACGAAATCACGATGCGCTTAGAAGTGAGGCCCCAAGATTTGACTGGAGTTCATATGGTGAAAGCATAAGGGAGGAGCTATTGGACCGTTATACCTTTTCAGGATTTCAAGAATTAGAGGAGTCGGGGTGACTCGCAACAGAAATCCTGAAATCATGAAACACGAAGTCGTGAAACTTGAAGAGCCATTGGAGTTAAGTTAGTGGTCACGTCAGTGGTCACGAAGAGTGGAGGTTCATGTAGGCATAACTTATAGAAGGACCTATGGTTTGTATGCATTGAAGGTTCCAGTGGGAACTAAAGAGCCATTTTGGCTCAAGGAAATAGGAAGATTCAAAGATCGGGAGGTCAAGAAGAACCTATTGAGGTAGGGGTGTTGTGCCATATTGCTTCTCCCTTAACCTGCATATTAAAAATTGTGTTGAAGAGAGGGGTCAACCTCTTCTTATATAGGCTGAAGAGGAGAAGAGGAGAGGCTTGAAATAGTAACTTGTTTGCATGCTTTAATCATAAATCAGCTTCATACTTTAGTTCGAACTAGACTTGAGACTGATACACTCTAGTTCGAAAATAGAACTAGAATTGAGACTTCAATTACAACTCAACATTACACTTTAGTTCTAAAATAGAACTAGACTTAAGATTTTAGTTACAACTCAACATTACACTTTAGTTATAAAATAGAACTAGACTTAAGACTTCATTTACAACTCAACTTTACACTTTAGTTCTAAAACAGAACTAGACTGAAGACTTTAGTTACAACTCATCATTACACTTTAGTTCTAAAATAGAATTAGACTTAAGACTTCAGTTACAACTCAACATTACACTTTAGTTCTAAAATAGAACTTAGACTTAAGACTTCAGTTACAACTCAACATTACAAGGAAATTCAAAATTCTCTTCATGGATAATGTTACACATGCCAACGCACTAGATCAATACATTTATGTCATTTGAAATATTAGGAATATCATTTGTTTCTATCTCATAGGAATCTTATATTCAACCTAACTTTTGCTAGATGCCTTGACTTTTTCTCATGGCTCACAAGGCTTTACTAGGCTCACAGAGGTTGTACGTTCCCCCTGACTTTTTCACTAGTCTGTTTATGCTCATAGAGGTTGTACATTCCCACTAACTTTTGCACTAGACTGTCTATGCTCATAGAGGTTGTACGTTCCCCCCGACTTTTTCATTAGACTTACATAGCATCTTGTTTGTCCTAAATTTTGGTTTGACTCACAGAGGTTGTACATTCCCCATGGATTTTTTCAATACCTCAAAAGACTGTCTGATTCTCCAAATCTCCCTGGCTAGCCTTAGGGTAGCCCATATGGACTCTCATTGGAGAATGATTATCGATGATACCAAATTTAACAACCTCATCTACAATATATAGAAGAATTCCCCTTATCCGAAAGGGTGTAGAATAAGGAAGTTGAGTCTCTAAAAGATCATTCTAATCAAAGGAAACCACCCTAGGACTTGGAGGGAGCGTACTTGAAGAGAGTGGAATTCTCCCTTGCTTAGAAGGTATAGGACTAGAAATGCTAAGGACGTGGTCAAAAGATGCATCACCCTCCAAAAGAAGAGTGGGACTGATTGGAGATTGCATCGGCAGTGCCACTTCCTTAGACTTGTCACTCTTTAAGAGAAGAGTGGGATTGATTGAAGATTGCATTGGCACAACCACTTCTTCAACCATTGGTTGAATAAGATGCAAGACAACAAGGTAAAGATATTCATCACCACCCAAAATGAGATTTGTGATAGTCGAAGATTGCATTGACACGGCCACTGATTGAACAAAATGCAAGACAAAAAGTTCAAGAACCACATCACCCCTTAAAAAAAGAGGGGTGTCTGCTGAAGATTGCATTGGCATGACCGTTGTATCAACCAAAGAAGGAATAGAATGTTGGGAAACTAAAGATGAATCAGAACCCAAAGGACCCCATGAAAAGACCACTCTTCTTGTAGTACAACATTAGCAGGGCACAAACGAGTAAGGTGATATCCTTTGCAAAGCCTAGAAAGGAACTTGGGCTTACATCTTATACACCTAGGCTTCTAAATAATATGAATTCCCCCAACATGATTTGAAGTGGTTGGTGACATGCTCCCAACATGACTTGTAGAGGATAGTATCATATCTCCAACATGACTTGCAAAGGTTGGTGATGAATCCCCAACATCATTGGCAAAGGTTGGTGATGTATGTGTCGTGTGACTACCAGTGACTAGAGTTGTGAACCTAACATGACTTTTAGCATCTAGTTGCTGGTCTTCAACATGACCTAAAGATGTTGTTGACCTATCTCCACCATGACTATCATAGGTTGGTGATATAATGTTAGTATGAATTGCAGTGATTGGACTAGTGGTGGTGGTTGGTTGCGACATTTGAGACCAAGGTTTTAGGAATGACTAGTTTTGATAAATTGTAGGCTAGGAAGGGTTCTAGTATACACTATTTTCCTGTATGACAGGAAATTATCCTCCTCCAAACTGATTCAAAAAGAGTTATAAGGGAATCGTCACCAAGGAAGTATCCTGTGAAGAGAAAGTGACATGAAAAGGGTTACTCATGTGAGGATATATGTTTCCCCCAGACGAAGTAACTACGTGGAGGGGGTTGTGCATACTATGAAATCGATTCCCCTCTGATGAAACACCAGAGGACAAACAGAGGTCCTCCATGGGAAAAGTGTTTGTAGGAACCAACATAGAGGAAGATGGATAGATGGATAGGGTGTAATAAGTAAAATGACTACCCATTTGAGCCCTTGCTCCTAGAAAAGTGAAGCTATGATTGGATCCATAGGAAGGAATATTCAAACCTCCTATTGTAAGAGTTGGTTGAGGGATGTGACTCCCACCAAACAAAAAGGGATAATAAGGAGGAATCATGCCTCTAGACCAAAAACTAGGATTTATATAAGGCGAAGAGACGGATGATGGCAAGTGAGAAGACATGTCTAGCATACCAAGAGAAAAATGATTAGAGGACCAAGGTATTGGACGAGTATCATGATTCAACGTACCACTCAAAAATACAAAAGGATTTTCCCTCATGGAATGAGAAAATACCATGGGTTGGGTAGTGCTAATTGAGGGAGTCACGGGGGATCCACTAACCATAGCATTGAAAACTCACGACTCAATACAAAATATTAAGGCCAACTAATAATCAGAAAGAACACCAAAGTAAAGAAAAAAGGCTAGTGCACACAAACAGGATATAGTGGCTGAAAAGGGGCCTCCCTCACTAGAGTAGGTATGTCTCACCCAAGAGGGGCACGAGACTCCGTTCAAAATATAGGAGGTATCATAATTAGTTATAAGGGCCCTCATGGGATTAACAGTGCATTTTGTTAGATCCCCCCGGAGAGGTAATCCTACATAAAGGTTGTGTTTTGTCTGATCCTTATCTGACTGAGGGTACCTGCAGAATAACCTCTGCAAGCAACCTATATGGCTACCTATGTCAAGCAAATAAATCCACCACTATATAACCAATGCATAGGTGAACAATTGTAATTTAGGTATGTTATCACATATTTTTGATAGAAGGGTGTTTTTTCCCTTAGGAAATAAAACCTTGGTAAAAAAATGCAGAAAAGGGGTGCTTGCGCAACCCACTTTACGTTTTTATCCTAAGTTCATTGACGATTTGATAGTTTGGCACGTTGTTCTAAGGAACACGCTCATATCTACGGTTGAGAAGTGCATGCTTAGATCTATGGTCCTGATCCAATATCCAACCCCCCTCCCCAACCTTTTCTCTTTAATGGGGGAGGGGCGGGGTCCAAGAAAGTGGTTTTCTCGCATGGGCCCCCCACTATCATGTGACCTCCTTAGTAATGAAAACACCCCCCCTACCCCCCGCACATTACCACTTATCTTCTATCCCCCCCTCTGAGCTAACCACCTTACCAATTTCCCATATCGCTCACGCTCTCGATGACACCTATCCTCCACTCACCCGATTGCACACCTGTCCCTGTTCGTTTTCATTTCTCCCCCCTCTCATCTCCCAACATATGTCTTCCACTCCCTCTCCATGTCCCCTCCACCATTAGTTGTTTACCCCTGACCCATCACTCCCATTTGCTTCCCTACCCTCTCCCTTCACCACATCACCCTTGTACCTTTACACCTCATCGTCTCGCAAACTGGCACCCACGCCTCCCAGTCACCGTTCTGCTGCCACATCATTCCACATGGTCATCGATCATTCACAGTTTTGTGTCAGTCTATGCCAATCACCTTACTAACTCAACATTGTCTCCTCCACGTCCGCCTGCTAGTTCTCTCTGTAAGGGCCTGACAAAACACAGGTGGCAGAAGAGGAGAGTGAAGCTGGCACATTTTTCAAACACAGATTTGACTCATGCTCGTTCTGATCCCGATGAAGACAGTTAATGAAAGTGGGGGAAGTGGTTGAAACATCGTCTCCTCCCATAAATGGAAGGCTCAAAAGTTATGGTTAAGGATATAGGACTGTCAGCGAGTCATGTCCCTACCGAAGCATGTTGTGTTTGACAGAAGCTCGCATCTGACTGGAAGTTTCATACATAGTCTGCCAGAGATCATGCGGACGTCAAGCCTTGAATGAATTGACTTGATCATACATATGGTAGTGGTAGTCGCTCCTGATTATATCTAGGATTTTTTATATTTTGTGAGGGTCGATGGTTGAGCAAGGCTCTTGGTTTGTAAACTTTTGATGAAGCTCCTATTTTCTGGTTATGTGACTTAATTTGAGACTTCTTATTTAATGTAAGTCAACTTTTATTTCCATATTTTTTCCTCTGATACTAAAGTGTCCATGGTTGAAGGATTCACATGGATTGTTATAAGTTGTGTTGTAATGTATGTTTGATTACAGTCCTGTTTTAACCTTCTTCAGTTCTTGAAGCTTCGAATCCAAGATGATCTTATTTTCTAGGTTTTTCCTCCTTAGGCTGTTGGAAGGCCTGATGTCCATAGAAGACCTCTACATTCTCCTCTCCTATTCTTCCTCCTATTCACCTTTACTACAACTTACTCAATAAAGTTGATCAAGACCTCAACTGCTTATGCATACTAGTCCAATTTTATGAGTTAAAACAATATTATCTTGAGTCTACGCCCATTTGACCTCTTTAAAATTTCTCATTGTCACATATAACCTGATGGGTACTAGGCTTACCTTCTCTTCAATCAGAGGGTAAATTCTAGTGCTAACAAGTTCCACTGCATGGGAAGGGTAACAAAGCCTGAAATCTTAAAAGCATCTCCTCTCATAGAGGTAAAGGTACTAGCAAGACCCCTAGCTACAAATAGATCCCCAAAAATATTTCTGACGCTAAGAAGGTATTAGATGGATATCTCTGCAACCAACTTCATGCAACCTCGTGCTTAACTCTGGTGTGAGAGGAGGCTCATGACGTCACCAATTATACAATGGATTTCACCACTTCCTTAGTCATACATATATGTTGAGTTTAATAGCCTTTGAGAAGTTTTCTCATGAAATCCTATTCCAAGTCTCTATATATTAAGCTAGTTTGTGTACCCTGAAAGGTAAAATAATTTTCAATGAATTTTAAATTAATCAACATTATTTTTAGTGGCTTTGTTTACTCAAAAGATGTGGTCATGAAACTGATGATGTTATGACTCAACAAATAAAATAAATGAATATGAATAAAATGCAAAGTCCTAACTTCAATTCTCAACAAATGATAATATTTTCAAAATGAAACTTTCAATTGAACTCTACAATCTCAATAAGATGAAATCTTTCCATACATGTATCAAGATCAATAATAAGAACCCAAAAGATCAAATTCCATAATGCAAAATGTATATTTTTATATTTTCAATATAAAGGAATGGAAATGCAAGGACTGAACCACAACTTGATATACAGATCCTATTGTAAGAAGAAATATTCAAACCAAGAATGATATCAAGAAGGAAACACCCATCCCAATATGCAAGGACAACCAATGAAAAAGATGATGATAAAGAAAAATCACCTGAAAATTCAACCAAAGAAAGGTTTCCTATCACTCATCAGGCACTCAACAGTTATGACAAAGACCCAAGAAGACTCAACAACTATCAAAACTCACCCAACAAACACCAAACTCAACAATCAAGCAAAAAATGATGATGTACGTGACTGTCTAGGAAACAAACGCATATGTACATGTCGTATAGAATGACAGATCATGTATGTATGTGTTTGTCAAGTGAAAAACCATGTATGTGTCTTAAAAAAATTTTAGGTTAAGGATAAGGACAAGAAACTTAGACTCAAAATGAAAATAGGTTGTCAAGCAATCAGATGACAAGGAAACTCAAGCTAACAAAGAGAAATCTAAGGAGAAAAACACTCCCAACCCTAAAAAGAAGATTCATTCCCCAATATGGTCACCAATTCTGTTATGAGGAAAATCACTCTATGGCATGGGGTAAACCACAACAAACAGAATGACTACAGAAATCAACTCTAATCTCAAGTATGTTATATAAAGAAACATGCTAACAAGACAAGATAAAGAACCTACGTAGTCTGGACGTTTGATGAAGAACACCATTGAGCACTCAAATCAAAGCTATACACCTGCAAATTTTCCTCAACAACCAAGATACGTAAGCATATGGTGATAATATATAAATCTAGCACATATAATAGCATAATCCATCAATATACATAACAAATATTCCCATAGAATAACAATTCAAATATTTCCAAGACATTAATTGGATAAGAAAAGAGTATTTATATTAAAATATGATCAACAAAAGTGTATGAATGACAAATTTCTTTGTTGGCACTTCTCATAACCGATAAACTAAGTCCCTTCCAGCTGGGCATCCACCACTTCAATCCTCCACCAAATACAAGATCATATAAGAGAGACAATGAGTTTCTCCATAAAAGAGGGAAGATCTTGGGGGTTGAACAATGTGTTCATACTTTAAAGGACAAAGGGATGTAGAATCAATATGGAGTGAATAATTTCTATAATGTAACTTTTGTCTCAAAAGTTGAATTCTTCTCCTCTTCCATAGCTTGGATATGGCCCATTTATAGCCTTCAAGTGGAACTGAAGGGCCGAGTCAAAACGTATCCAGTATATGGAAGGTCAAGGATCATGGATCTCGTGACATGACATGTAAAATCGACACCATTTTTTAATTTTGGGCACAAAACTCGATGTACATGGACTGCAATGGTGCAACCTACATATACACATGTTGTAGAGATGTTAGGGCATGTATATGTGGAAAAATATTATTGTTAGCTCTAGGAATTGCAAAAAGGGACTTCAAGTCTGCATAGGAAAATGGAAAAGGCCTTCTGAGCAAGTTTTGGGTGAGGAAAATATTTCTATAAAAAGCTACAGAAGTGAAGCAGGCCATCAGACATGCGTTTCTAGAATACAAAGAGGTTGTTGTAAAAATTCAAGTACTTGTTGATGGTGCTTGTGATCGTGGCTTTCATTAGAAATTCCTGGAACCTCCTTTAGAAGCTGCAAATATTTCTCCTTAAGATGAGCATTGGCTATTCCTATAGTGTGACTGCAAACTTTACTATGTTTATTTAGTCAATGATTACTTTGGAACAACTCTTGAACTTGGGGATAGTTGGGAGAAATTTTTTGTTGAGGTAGTTGTGAGCACAGTTAGCGAGGAGAAAACTTTAGAGGAGAAATTGAGAGGCAATGAAGCATTTATAAAGAAGGTGAAATAATACTTTCTCTCAAAGAGGATCATTATTTTTAGCTTGTTGTTAAAGAAAAAGACTATTCTCTTGTTGTTCAATTATTTGTATTTTCTCACGAGTTTGTGCACATCAATACCAAGGCAGTTCTTCAAATGACTCACAATGTATTAAGTGTTTTGGTATGTTCAAAAGAGATAACGTGTCTTATTTGAAGAATATATTCGACATGCAATGATGTGAAGTCAGGAAGGAACTCATGCAGATATACCAAGTGCCAAATGTTGATGGAAATCCAAACAAACTGTGAGGTTCTAATTTTCAATGCAGATGTTCGAAGCATTTGAAAATGCAATAATTACCAACCAAAATGTCAGTTATAAGTGGTGGAGCAAGAAGGGTATCATTTGTTAGTAATGTAACATCAAAATTCCCAAAATTTAGAGAACAAAGGCCCTATCTTAGAGTGTTTCAAATTTCCATCGAATTCAGAGGAGCAATTGTTTTGATTTTGTCTTTGCCTAAATTTTGCAGAGGTTTGAATGCAGATTTTACTATATAAATATTGTTACTTTGGCTTGATGCACTATGGAAAGAAAGGAAAATTTGTCACAAGGTTATAATTATATTTTTATAGAGTGGTGATTCAGAATAATTACCATTTTATCATGAATACTCTTCAGTGAGAGTATATATGATTTATCTTTTCAAATTACTGAGTTTGGATTTGAAAGAACTCATCTCTCAAAAGAACTCTAAATTTTATTGCACTAGAATATGCTATGTGGGAAAAATATTTTGATTTTTTTTTATGTGTGCAGCTTGTGGATATAATTGTTTGAATTTAGGTTGGGCATCAAGATTAACAAATCCATATCTTGCAAACAAAGGATATTTTTTGAAAATTATTATTTTTTCATTTGCAAACTTAAGTGACAGTTAAAAAGATATGTGGCAGAGAGAGCTTCTAGGTAAAACTTAGCATTCAAAGAGTTAGTTGGATGATTATGAACACTTAAAAAATCTCCATACTATGTGGCAAACATATAACACATTTCATGGCACAAGCTTAGGAGGCAGTTGCACATTTGAAGGGCATCCAAATCAATCTCTTAGATTCCATGGCAAGAAAGCAACAAGATAGGGACACATATGGAAGTGAGGTGCAAATTTTAGGAAACAAATAAAGGACAAGTGGAAATCAGTTTCTAAATATAGAATAACAATTCCAGCAACTCCAACAACTCGAGACACCTTGCATCCTACCCTAGATTTGGTTTATTTTTAGAAAATTAGTTAGTTTTATGTTCCTAGAAGCTAGTAACAACTTGAGCATGTAATTTGTATTTAAGAAATGTTTTGTAATGTATCAAGGGTTGTTCAGTTCTAGACCCGAGATGGGATTTAGGAGCAGGAGAAAATTGTGTGAGTCAAATTGTAATCATGTTGGCACATGATGTAAACATTTCCTGCCAGTAAAGATTCATGAGAGTTTCATTATCAACATGTTAAATCTCTTTGTTTCCATTTTTCTTGTCATGTTCTTTTTTGAATAAACTGCACTCTTTCATGATCATATCTACCTTTGATTACAAGTTCTTGAACAACAAAGAATTTGTTGTGCCTCGCTTGTTGATCATTGTTTTGTTCAAGTGTTTTTCTCATTCACTTTGCAGAGAGGATCCTCGCTTGGTGGAGATTCTTCTCTTTGTCATTATGTTCATTCTTCTTTCAAGCATTATATAACTTTATTTTTGGTATGCAATTTGATTTCCTTCAATATGCAATGCATTTATGACTCCATGCTCAATGATATCTCATTGATCTGCATTAAGCTTTCTACCCTTTCCATTTCCCATAGAGTCTTGATGATACTACCCGAAACCCAAAACCAATTCAATCCTAAAGAATCAAATGGGTATTGGGATTGTCCTTCAAGTAGTCTAAGGATAACCCCTCTTGCTAACACATCCATTGTGACAAGAAAAAATAGATAGTTATTTACCCAAAGGGGCCGAAATTTCAATCTAAGAGTGATAATCTAAAGTGATGAGTCATAATGATAATGAAAATGACTTGCCTCATATTTATATGAGGAAACCCAAGTCATAGTTTTCCGACTTTTCAATTAAATCCATAATTTTAGGATAAAACCTAAGTTACAATGCTTAGTTAGCAAATTGGTTTGTTCTTTTTCCCACATAGTCTAAAAAATGACCAAAAATATTAAAATGATGGGACATTATCCCATAAAACTATCCTCCAACATGGAATCTATGAAGATAATCCTTCCAAGGCCAACACATCATGATAGGAAGGTTCCACATCATCCCTATATCAAGCAAGAAGGTGGGGATTCAAGCCCATAACACCACCAAGTGAACTAAAAAGGAGAAACATCCTCCAAAATGTGTGATGCCAAGCTCCCCGAGCGAGATGTTTTGGGAAAAGTGGGTGGTGTCACCCCTTCATCATCTAGAGCCTCATTCAAGTGTAAGGATGCCATGCAAAGTGCATCGTTCATTAGGTTAGGACTCGAATGTGTGGGGCGTATCATCCATCCATGTGCTTCCAAGCCCCTATGCAGGTTCAAGTGGTTTAGTCCTTTCATGAATGTCTCCCACTCGAAAAGGTCCTACAAACTCAAGCAAATATTCCCTCCAAGGGCCCACAAGTCACATGTATCATGAAAATTAAGCCACATTTAATAAAATAACCACCTAAACATGTGCATTAAACCCCCCATTTTCAAACCAAACAAATTCTTAAATACCCTATAAACTTTGCCAAATTTAGGTATCAGAGAGTTGTCATGGTGCCCTATTGGGTAGGCCAATCCCCAAGTCAAGGAATGTTTCCCAATAACACCCTCTCTAGGCCATGTAGTGAATATACAAAGGATGGGGGTAGGAATTTTGCGCATGGGGTTCCCGACATATCAAGGAATCATATTGTCTCATTTATGGGTGACTTTGTGGAGGGTGTGTTGCATCCCTTCATTTGCAATGCAACATTTTTCCAAGCCCTTTATTTTCCTTTATTTTTTTATGGTCATAACATTAGGTGTTATGTGAAAGGAAATAAAGAGAGCACTACAATGCCACTTGATTTTATAACACATCGAGTATCATATGCACTGGAAATTAAAGGACACTGCAATGCATTATCCCATCAAGTGAGACATTTTATTCATTTCATTTTTAAAAGGTCCTTCATGTTTTATGGAGAAGAATTTCATTGGTATGAGGACATTAGGGCTAGCATATAGAAGGATCGATTATGGATTTTGACTTTTATAGTGCTTGCTACAACACCTCTAGGCCTTTATCCCCTTCTTCCAATGAATTGAGGTGCAATCCCTTCTTGGGGTCAATGAACATAGAAACCCAGAAGGGGAGGAAGTGGAGGGGAAGATATGTGAAAAGTGGTAAGTATGAGAGGAAATGGTCTGATGACCTTTCAAGGAGACCCCCCAGTAACAATTCTTTTTCCTGAGGGAAACGCATTTACTAGAAAACCATGTCAACCACCAAGGTGAAATAAGGAAAAAGATATAATTGCTAAGCAAATGTTCCATAATCAAGAAAGGACCCTTTCCAACATGCTAAAATGCTTCAATTATTAAAGTGACATTTACCATCAGACTAGACTTGTTTCTTCATGAAGAAAGATTTGAGGTCCTTTATGGGCTATATTGGTGTGACAAACACTACTATGTTGTTGAAAATGAATGGTGATGTGTGGGGGAGATGAGGGGCTTGTCTTCCCAATGTGGAATCGAATGGTGATGTGCCTATTGGCACTCACTGTCTTTTACCTATGGGACTTGAGGGATGATCTCCTTAGTTACCCCTAGGATGGGGGGTAACAAGAACCTTTTTTGTCTCATTTAGGTTTGATATAAATATGTAATAGGATTCAAGAATCATATATTTATTGAATCTAATGTTTCTCACTTTAAGTATATTTTTTGTTGTGGCAAGTAATTATAAAAATTATTTTTATTTTAATGGTTTATATAAGTTTTTTTTTTTTTTTTAATTATGTATNTTCATGATGAATAACTTATCTAATTTAATGAATTATATATCTTGTTCTAGTTAAGCTTTTTTGTATGCAGTCTGAACATCAACTCAAAAAATATTATTGGTGTTTGGAGTAGAGAGATTGTTTATTAGAGTTTGAGTGTTTACTAGAAACAAACTAGAATACAAACATCTTAATTTTGTGCATGACTAATACCATTATTATGGATGAATGCTTAGTAATGATATTATCAATTTTGGACAATAGCATTTTGACATTATTTTACAGTTTGCATATTTAGACTACATGAAATTACAATCCTCATGAGCAAATTTGAATTCTTGAAGGTTGAAAATATATGATACTCCTTATAAAGAGTGGTATAGGTTTGAACATCTTAAGGAGAATAGTCAATTCCAATCAAAACATTGTCCATGATGTTGGGATTTATGGAGATATTTATTGGCATGGTCTTAGAAATATTTTCCATATTTCCTTTCACATACACATTGTGTGTAGGGAAAATACTTTGATACCAGTCAAAATCTTCATGAGCAACAAAAACCTTGTCTCCACTACAAGGAGAACACCTTCTAGTGGGGGTTTTTAGTGTAACAAAATTTAATAAAATGTTCAAACAAACCTTTGTTCTAAACTCCTTTTTTTACTGCAGAGGTTTTAGCAGATGCTCCATATTACTAAAAAAAAAATGGGCAGAGAGAGGTTGTAGCAAAGGTTTTTTGTTTTGATACTTTTCTTGTCAAAATGCATTGGTACAATATTGAAACATTCACATTGGTATGTTAATATAATGAAGTGCACCAATACATTAATATAATAAAAACGAATCAGATATTAGTATAATAAAAAACGCCTTGGTGCATTTATAACTATTGTGCATCGATGATCTTATAATTAATAGAGAGTGGTTTTCTTATGATGCAGTGGTGCACTTTAGTATTTGTTTTTCTTGGTGCGATTAATTTATCATTAGCACCGATGTGATTTAGAAATAATCCATCCTTGTGTGATTAAGTTATAGTTAAACCCAGTGCAATCATGTTAGCTTGAGACCTGGTGCGTTTAATATAGCATGTGCCCCAATGCTTCTGTAATTGGTAAGGGCACCGGTGCATAAATCATATTTACATTCCCGCTGTATATAATAAATGTAATGCCCATGTATGAAAATTGTTTTTACTCCCTCTGTTAATATTTCAAGCATGAGTATCATACAATTTTGAAATGATAAATATTAGTGTACATTATATAATTATTGTACATTATATCGTTTACAGAATGACCCATTTTCTCCATAGTAAGTACCGATGTGTTATTATAATTAATATGTACCAGTGCTTATGACTCCTCAAAATGTGTAGATGTCTATATTATGGCACTTACTCTCTAGTGAGTTCAAAATAATATAGTGCCCTCACATGTATATATTTTAATTCATTGTTTTTTACAAATTTATTAATTATTTCAAATACCATTGCTTATGACACCTCAAAATGCACAGATGTCTATATTATGGCTAGTGAGTTCAAAATAATATAGTGCACTCACATGTATATATTATAATTTATTTATTTTTCACAAATTTTCTATTAATTATTTCAAAATAAAATGTTTTTTATAATAATATTGTTATTTGTAACAATGTAAATCATGTATATAACAATTATTCAGGAACACAACATTTTACAACATTAGACAATGCAATGAAATAAGAAACTCATTTTATTATATATGAATAAGAGACCCATTGTTATATTAAAATGAAGAACTTAAAGGTGTTTCAATAATAATACATTTGAAAATATTCTAGATTAATTGTTGTTAGTTATTATATCTGGAAGATCTAATTAAAATTAAACAAATATGTTTGAGATATTTTTATGATAGATATATTTTTGAAATATGTAATTGTTGAGAGATAATAAGAAATGGTTGATTTATAGACATATCATCTCTCTGTATAAATGTATTCTTATCTAATAAATAAGTTTGAGTTGGTATGTGAATTATTGTTGAAAATATTTTCTCTCCGTTAATTTGTTGGTGTAATTCTTCATTTGGTATGAAAGCATAGCATTGGAAGGAAGATAGGCACTTGTTGATGTAATTCTTCAACCGTAGTGTTAAGTGTAGAGCCTACTTGGTTTTTCTGTGATGAACCTGAAGTAAAGATTGGAGAAGAATGATGCATCTACCCAATCTAGTGTCAATTTGTCCCATCTGTGTGTGACCCATGTAATCTGGTGCATACTCGCATGGAGACTTGGAGCCACTGGTGTGCAGCATGGAAGAGGAATATTGATGTGTAATTATTAGTGTTGTGGTATAGTGCATTTGATAATCAAGAAGAATCGTGCATTTGGGAAAGAGAAGACAACATAAATTGCAGTGACTTTTTTATTTTTATTTTCTGTTGAGTTGGAGTTGCATAGGAGCGATTACAACTCAACAGTAAATGTGGGTGGGTCGTTTTTGTTGAACAAGGAGATGTGAAGCGGTTTAACACACAATGTGTGTTATGTTTCAACTCACAGTTGTTATTTGGAGTGGTTTCTACTTGTGCATTAATAAGAAATCAACGGAATTTTGTGGCACCCCTCTCTTAAAATGAGAGGTGTGCTTGTTTTTGGAGTGGTTTCTATTAGAATATAGAAGATGGTGTGCTAGTTTTACCATTTATGATACCCTCGTCACCCAACCACAGGCCGAAGCCTCCCTCCGAGCACCTTAACCTTGACTAAGAAATTCCTCCAGAAGAAAACCCTAGGCTAGATAGCCAAACAAAGAGTAGCGCATCAATCCTCAAAGATAGTGCATCACAAAAATCTGATCAGATCGTCCAAACCCTAGCCAAGAGATATCCAAGCCAATAA
Organism: Picea mariana; assembly: GCA_032191745.1. Taxonomy (NCBI): domain Eukaryota; kingdom Viridiplantae; phylum Streptophyta; class Pinopsida; order Pinales; family Pinaceae; genus Picea; species Picea mariana. The sequence continues at coordinate 45,531 of JASDQU010370884.1, forward strand.
TAAAACTAGCTGCTGCTGCAACTGCACCTGCAACCCTCCTCCAAACCTGCGCACCAGACTGCAACTGTAGTGCGCACCAACTGGGAAACTACAATTCTGAGATGTTGTCAAATGAGAACTGGCGCCCTGTATTTATAGTAATCCTACCAGTTTGCTGGGGCCGACTTCTCCTTTTGGGTATGTGTCTGTTCAGTATATTATTATTAATTCTAGTCGACTTCTTCTCTTGGATGCTAATAGCCTAATATAAATTATCTTCTTGAGCCGACAAGGCTTCTAGGGTTATTAGCCAACTCATTAGGGTTTCTCTTGCTTCCTGGAGTCTTCTATTCTCGTCAAGCTCACATGTAGAGGTAAATACCTCCCATAGCTACCATAATATTAACACTCCCTCCTAGCTAGAGAGGTATTTACAGGTAATGGACTTGAGCACAAAACACACCATTTACCCAGTAGCATCAATATAGTCATCTAGACTATTTCATGACTAGATCATGAGCATGACCATCACCATCAGTTGCATCATCTCTCAAAACCATACTTCATCTGAGTAGTTAGATATGATGGTGGATAAGTCACTCTCACCATAGAGTGATACAAGAGGAGTAAAATCTCTGAACTATTTTCCGTCTAAAAAATCTATGTTCATCATTCATCTGAATGATCATTGTCTCCAATAAACTACTGATAGTCTTCAAGGCAATTAGAACAAGGATAGAACACACATGTGTCTATTCATAGTAGTACATAACTACAATCAAGTGGTTAACTACCACATTAAGTAACACACAAGTACTTGATCAGCAACATATGGTTGCGAATGGTGAAACATATTCACCACAGTAGTCCTCATCTACTGTCATATAGTGTTCATAACAAACATCTGAAAGCATCCTGCATAGAAACAATGTTATGATAAAAACGGTATCATCTGGGCCAATCTTTCACTCACGTCTGTGAGATATGAAAGAATGTTTGACACCACAGTAGTCTTCATCTACATAGAAACAATGCTATGATAAAAGATTAATCAACTGGGCCGATATTTCACCCACGTCTGTGAGATCTGAAAGAGTGTCTACCCTCAATATAGAATATCAACAATTATCATTTGGGCCAATCTTTCACTCACATCTGTGAGATATGAAAGAATGTCTGCCCTCAATATAGAATATCAACAATAATCATCTGGGCCAATCTTTCACTCACGTCTGTGAGATTTGAAAGAATGCCTGCCCTCAATATAAAATATCAACAATGGGCTATCTACCCCATTCTTCTCAATCAAGGAAGAAGGATTATTTTTGATTTATGAACCTGGACCATTTCCCACCCTGGGCCATTCTTCTAACACTAAACAAAGTGTAGCCTCAAGAGAATGAGTCTGCCCTCGAGAAATGCTTGGACCATTCCTTACCCTGGGCCATTCCTCCGACACTAAACAAAGTGTAACCTCAAGGGAATGAGTCTGCCCTAAGGAATGACTGTCCTGGACTATTCCCCACCATGGGCCATTCTTCCAACACTAAACAAAGTGTAACCTGGAGAGAATGAGTCTGCCCTCGAGGAATAACTGTCTGTAATTGCTGAGCTTGGACTACTCCCCACCCTGGGCCATTCCTCCGACACCAAACAAGGTGTAACCTAGAGAGAATGAGTCCGCCCTCGAGGAGTAACTGTTCGGACCATTCCCCACCCTGTGCCATTCCTTCGACACTAAACAAGTGTAACTTGGAAAGAATGAGTCTGCCCTCGAGGAATGTTTGTCCTACATCAACCTCCAAAACAGACGATTCTTCGAAAATGCCCACAACTGTGAACTTCGAAAGAATGATTGCCCGGCCAGGCGGACCATTCTACTTGACCACTACTCAGAGTGACTGCCAAGAAGAATGATTGTCCTAGACCACTCCC
>JASDQU010370884.1:62623-74019 GCA_032191745.1 Picea mariana
GAGCCTGTTCTACGGAAGGCGTTGGAGCTGGGGTGTTTTTTGTATCACCTGCTCAGGAAACCATGTCTCTATCATACAAACTAGAATTTGAAGCTACCAACAATGTGGCAAAGTATGAAGCTCTTGTTCTAGGATTAAGAGTTGGGAGGGAAATGGGAATCCAAGAAGTAGCAGTGTTCGAAGATGCAGAGTTGGTGGTCCAGCAGATCAGAAGCGCTTATCAGGCTAAGCATCCTTGGCTCAGGAATTACAGAAATGAGGCGTGGGACCTAATTGATAGCTTCTTCTCAGCATTTAACATTTCTTTTATCCCAAGAGAGGAGAACACAATGGCAGATTCCTTGGCTACGTCAGCAAGCAATTTCAAAGTACCCTTGCTGCCCAAATTCAGATATGATGTAGAAGTAAAATACAGGCCCTCCATACCTGACAACATCAAACATTGGAAGGTATTCGAGGATGATCTCGAAATCAAGAAATTTTTGGAGATGATTGAAGAATTTTCAGAGATGCATATAGATCAAGATTCTGTCTCTAAAGAAGAGCTTGATGGGGGTAAGTTTCTGATCAAAATAGCAAAGCGTAACATCATGCAACTCCCCAACAACCATATTCCCAGAGGATTGGTTCCTTTGGAAAGGCTTTTTGATAGAAATGATGTGTCATTAAAAGGGGAAATCTCGGATGATGATGCTGGCACTATTCAGTGCAACATCGGTACCGAGAGTGAGCCCAAGTTTTCAAATTGTCAAGAAGTTTGACAAAGGAGCAAAGGTCTGAATACATTGGAATTTTGAGGAAATTTGCTGATGTTTTTGCCTGGACCTACAAAGACATCAAAACATATGACACTTCTATCATTGAGCATAAAATCCCATTGAAAGGGGAGGAAAAGACATTTAGGCAGAAGCTAAGACAGATCAATCCTATGCTGCTGCCTATCATGGAGAGGGAAGTGAAGAGGCTGCTACAGGCCTAGATCATTGTACCACTGAGATACTTAGAGTGGGTGGCCAACTTGGTACCAATAAGGAAAAAGAATAGAGAAATCAGACTCTGTGTAGACTTCAGAAACCTGAACAGGAGCTCATGAAAGGATAACTACCCCTTACCAAAAATGGAACATATACTGCAGAGGGTAACAGGAGCAACCAGGATATCCATGATCGATGGTTTCTCTAGCTACAATCAAGTCTCCATTCTCCTGAGGATAGAGAAAAGATAGCATTTACCACTCCATGGGGCACTTTCATGTATGCCAAGATGTCGTTCGGATTAATGAATGTAGGGGCAACGTTTCAGTGTGCCATGGACATAGATTTCGTTGGGGAAAAGGATAAATTTGTAGTCGTCTATCAGGATGACATTACCGTGTTTTCAAAATCTAATAAAGAACATTGTTGTCATCTCAGGAAGGTTTTCGTGAAATGCAGGAGTTTTGGCATTTCATTAAACCCCAAGAAATCTATGGTCACCATGCAGGAGGGAAAGTTACTAGGCCACATAGTATCAGTGGAAGGAGTCAGGATTGACCCTAGCAGAGACGAGGCAATACAGGCCTTATCAATCCCAAGGTCCAAGAAGGGGGTCCAATCTTTCCTTGGTAAGATTAATTTTCTAAGGAGGTTTGTGCCCAACTTTGCTGAGAAGGTAAAGCTTATAAAAACCATGTTGAGGAAAGGAAATGAAGTGAAGTGGACTTCTGAATCACAAAATTCCTTCGAGCAAATAAAGAAGGCCCTTTCTGAAGCCCCCATGCTTATCAGTCCTGATTACTCAAAGGATTTCCTTATTTTCTCCTTTGCTTAACCTGACACGGTAGCCGATGTTTTATTACAAAAAAACAAGGATGGGCTAGAGCAGCCTATTGCCTATTTCAGCCGAGCATTGAGGGATGCTGAAGTCAGGTATGACACTATGGAGAAGCAGGCCTATGCCCTGGTAAAGGCCCTCAAGTCATTTAGATTCTATGTCCTGCAGTTAAAAATCATCGCTTATGTCCCCTCAGCTGCTGTCAAAGATGTTCTTATTCAACCTAACATAGACGGGAAAAGGAGTAGTTGGATAGCCAGGATTCTGGAATTTGACCTGGAAATAAAGCCTACCAAATTGATCAAAGGTCAGGGTTTAGCCAAGTTGTTGGATGAAGCCAATTCCCAAGCTTTGGGGATAACTTTCATCAATGAATGCTCAGGAACTCAGCAGGGTCGGCTGTCTGACATGGACCCTCAAAGGGAGCCCCCATTGTCTCAATGTCATTGGTATAAGGATGTCATATACTTTCTGTAGGAGTTGTGGCCTCCAAACGGCCTGCAAAGAAACAAAGTAAGAGCTCTGAAGCTCAAGGCAATCAGATACTGCCTTATCGATCAAATTTTATACTAGAAAGACCCCTTGGGGTTACTTTTAAAATGCATGGATCCACAAGAGGCCGACAGGATCATGTGTGAGTTTCACAACGGCCTGTGTGGAGGGCACCATTTCTGGAAGGCCACGGCCCACAAGATACTCAGGGATGGATACTACTAGCCCACCATATTCACTGACGTCTGCAGAAGGGTCTGAGCCTGTATCCCATGCCAAAGATTTGTAGGGAAACAACAATTTAAATCTTTATTGTTAAGACCGGTGGTGGTTTCAGGACCTTTCCAGCAATGGGGCCTAGATTTTATTGGATAAATTCTCCCTGCTTCCAGTGGGCAGCACAGATGGATCTTGACTGCCACAGATTTCTTTACCAAGTGGATTGAATCTATCCCCACCAGGAGTGCTTCCCACAAGGTAATCATTGGATTCTTAGAGGACCTCATCATGAGATTCGGCTTCCCATGTAAGATTGTCACGGATAAGGCAACCTCTTTCAGGGCTGAGCCGTTAGCCAAGTTCTGTGAGAAATTCGGGATCAATCTGATTCACTCCACCCCATATTATCCCCAGGGCAACAGTTTAGCAGAGTCCTCCAGCAAAATCCTGATAAGGATCATCAAAAGGTTGTTGGAATACAATAAGAAGGCTTGGCATTCAAAATTGAAATTCGCTTTATGGGTCGACCGAGACACCACGAAGAGATCTATAGGCGTCTCTCCTTTCCCATTAGTCTATGGAGTAGAGGTTGTTTTTCCATCGCATTTAGCCCTTCCGGTAGCAAAATTCCTCCAGGATCATCAAGAGGAGTCTAATGACATGATCAGAAGAATTCATCAGCTAGTGGAAGTCCAGCAGGTTAGGGAGCAGGTAATGGGTAGAATTCAGGATCATCAGCAAAGGATCAAGCAGGGTTTTGATAAGAAGGCCAAGAAGGAAGAATTTGGGATAGTAGACCTAGTACTAAAATGGAATGCTCCTAAACAGGATAAAGGCAAGCAAGAAAAATTTGATTCCCTATGGATCGGGCCCTTCAAGATCTCTGAAGATTTCTCAAATAACACATACAGGTTGCAGGATTTGAAGGGTGAAGAAGTTTTCAACAGCCCAGTAAATGGGCATTTTCTTAAGAAATGTCTTGTCTGAGCCTTCGGAGGCTCATTTGTTTGTAAATATTGTCCTTTCAGTTCTTTGTTTTATTTTCATTGTTTCGGCTTAGTAGATAACTCCATATCCCAATAGCAAGGCACTGGAACTGCAAAATGAGTCCTTAGAGCATCATAGGGACGACTCTATCCCCCATGGAGCTTAATGTTAGTAACATTTCTTGTCGGGGGCACAAGAGCATTCGGGTCAGCGAGTCACATGAGGGACGCCCGAGCGCAATGCGAAAAATCTCATTTCAGGCTCCCAAGCAAGCGAGTGGGCAAGATTATATCATCGACAGTCCGGATTCATTCATAGGAGCAGATCAACGGTTGGCGGAAAATCGCGTCTAGCAGAGTTACGTCGAGATTAGCACAAATGCATCGCACCCATATTATATGCAGGGAAGAATAGCAGTCGTCCATCCAAAGGACATGTGGCGAGAGATCTAGTCGCGTCGATGTTTCGGCAATCACGAGTTCAAAGGGTGAAGGTCCCGTGTTGTCCTATATCTGGGAACCCCGAACCCCGAAGGCACCCAAAGTTGGGCCCTCAGTATTACAGAGCAATCTCGGTCATCCATCCATAGGAGACACCTGGCGCGTGATTAGGTTCCTCTCCATTTTGCCCATCGTGATTTTAAGGAGCAAAGAGCAGCTCTGCCATTTTCTGATGCGCGAGGTGCTGGGAGTGTCCAGGACCCGGGCCCACAGCATTGTCAGGAGGGTTCAGAACCGTTATATCTAGAGGGACACGTGGCTCTAGATTAAGCCGCCTCAGCATTTCGCTCATCGCGATTTCAAGAAGCAGGGATCAACCCCTTCCTATTCACGAACGTCGAAAACACCTTTGAGAGTAAACACAGGGTCATAGCCCGTGCTCACTGGGGAAAGAAAAGAGCTGCATGAAAGGGGCCAAAGGCGTCGGATTTCAGTGACGGAGAGGCCCGTCACGACCTCCAGTTGCCATTGGACCCGACCTCGATCCTGGTCTTCACTTGGAGTAAATGAANAAGGCAAGAAGGGGTGGCTGAAACCTCTCCTCATTCATTAAGTGTGAGGTATGGAGGGTCTGGTAAGCAGTCCGCTCGAGAGGGTCTTGTGTACCCATTCTTCCAGAAAATCCATGCCGAGTCCTTGACTAGCCGAAGGAGGTTTGCACACGTTAGCTCGACACTTAATGGCTCAGCTACTCCCCTTGTAGGAGCCACGCACAGTTAAGGTGGCATTTGACAAGGAATACCCGTCTGAATCTGGCTGAAAGGACACCAAGCCTTGGATGACTGAGCACACCGCTGTTAGGAAAATTTTCTGAGTATATAGACTGAGTCTTTGTGTATTTGTAGAGATGGATGGTTGAGCGAGGCTCCCGATTATAAATTTTTTATGAAGCGCTGGTCGCCCTGGTTAATGTATAAGGCATTTGAGATTTCTTACTTTATGGATGTCACCCTCTTTTCAATCTCTATGTTTACTGTGTTAGAATAGCTCGGAATTGGAGGATCCAGTCGAGTTGTAGCTATTATAGGATGATGTAGGTTGGATCACTGTAACAGTTGCATTGTTTCTAATCGGTTCCTGTGATTTTCTCAGCACTGAAACGACTTGGAATTCAAGGATTCAGTCGAGTCACCCCTCACCTCCTTGAAACTCTGTACCAAAAGGATCTTGGCTTATGAGTTTTTTACCCTCAAGCCTCCAAAGGCCTGTCACCCGAGGCAATCTTGCTCACCCTTCTCATAAGTCTTCCATCTACCACCTTTTAATCCACTTACTGACAGAAGTTGGATCAAGACCTCCCTTGATTTCTACATACCAGGCCCGGTTTCCTGAGTTAAAGCTATATTTTCTTGAGTCTTTACCCATACGATCACCCCATTAAACAAATCGTGACATAAAACTGATGGGCGTCGGGCTCTCCTCCTACAAGCAATCCAGGACTGACTTCTGACGCTAACACTTATTATGCAATATGATCTCTTCCTTTATTCTCCAATGGTTTAACTAAGACTAGGCATCATTGTGTCATCCCAAGTTTGACCAAAGGTGGTCTTTGCTGGAGTTTGAAACAGTTTTAGGCAACCGTTTCTCTTCCATGTTGTTTAACTAGTTCTTATACATTAGGAATCTGATCATAGACACTCTCTTCATGGGAGAAATGATTGTTTTTTGTGAGGAAGATAGGATAGAGCATACTTCCTTTAGTTTTGAGAATATGGGTTATAAAATTATTTGTTATTTGTTCTATCTTTCTCCATGACTCTCTAGAGATATTTCATTCCCAAAATTTACATCCATATAAAATAACAGGAGTAACAAGTGTCTCAAAGAAGAGTTTTTTCTTATCTCAAACCCAAAGTTCCATTTGTTTCCAAATATTTTCAAGCCCATAATAAGATTTTCAACCTCCATTTATCATTTTTTTCAATGCTATAATTCTAGTTGAGCTTGTGATGAATATATTATTGGATTTAATTATCATGACTTTTGTTTTGTTAGTATTAAGAGTCATACCCATATTGGAGCACAAATCCTTGAGGATTCTTAGCTTCTTTTCAAGTTCACGGGCAATCCTCGCCATAAGAACAATATCCTCAATGTAAAGAACAATAATAATACGAGAGAGAATTAAGTTGACACAACCTGTTCTTCTAAACAATCTTCTAACTTGTCAATGTATATGCCCAAAAGGGTATGACATAAGGGACAATGTTTCTTGACTCCAATATTGTAATTAATTTCTTCACACTATCCTCAATGTTCTCGAACTTGGAAATAGCATTCTCACACAACCTTATTGCAACAAACCTCAATTTGAAAGGCAATTTTATCTCTTCCAACCTATCCCAAAGGTTTTTCCTAGGTACTGTGTCAAAAAATTTCATAAAGTCAATGAAACAACACAATAGATTGATTTTATTTTTGAGGAATTCCTTCGCAATGATCATAAGTGTAACAAGGTGCTCAAAAGTTGAATGTTATATCCTATATCTAGATTTCCTTTCGCTTTTTTTTCATGTCATTCTAGCCATGTAGTATATTCTTATTTTCCAAAATAATTTCATACAACTTGGTTAAAATTGGGCTAATCATGATGTTCTTATAATTAAAGAAAATGATTTTATTTCCACTTTCAAAAATAGGTATAATAAGGATTTTCATTCAGGGTTTATGGAAGCCCTTCTTGATTGCTAAATTAAAGAGCTTACATGTATGTGAGAGATGAAGATATGCCCTATGATTTTAAAATTTTCATATCTGTATCCTTTAATGTCTTTATTTTTTCCATTTGCTAATTTCTTAACCCCAAACTTTATGTTTTCCATAGAAATTGCAATCCTTCATAGAAATCATATTAATGAAATTACTTTCATTAGTTTTACGAATGGGAAAGAACCCCTGGTCAGATTGGTACAAGCCAATCCAATCTAACTGAGGACATTACTTCACGTTCTTTATAAAATAACCAGGTTCTTTATAAAATATTTGGTTCTAGAAATATGGAAGATGGATAGATTCTCATCGATAAGAAGAGGAGAGTATGGGAGATTTTAAATATATTTATAAAATATTCGGTTCTGGAAATATGGAAGATGGATAGATTCTCATCAATCAGAAGAGAAGAGAGTCGGGGAGATTTTAAATGGTTAAATGCGTTTCTCATTCTAATTACTAATTTAAATAAACTTTATACAAAATAATTGGTCATGTAACAGATACGATGAATCAATCTATGTAATTTGAGATTCAATACAAAATAGTTGGCCACCAAACTGATTGGGAAAATCTTTGAAAATATCATAAATAAATTGGACAAATCTTTGAAAATATCATAAATGATAAATTCCTAATCAAAACTTCATAAGATGTAAAAGAGAAACTTACAATCTCCTCCATATAAAATTTAGTAGAATACACCACTCCACACAACAAGCAGCAAATGTAATTGATGATACTACTTTAATGAGCTTCACAACCCAACAACTAATCTATGTAAGGACACTATTTTAAATTCAACCAAGAACTAATCTAAGAAAACTGCTTTAAATTCTATACAAAATAATTGGCTACGTAGCCGATAGGATAAACCTTTGAAAATATCCAAGATGGATAGATTCTTAATCGATCATAACCTTATAAAAATTTCCGAACGATCGAAGTTACAGTTTCCTCATACTAAATTAGTAGAATTAGCCTCCCACCACTAAATTTAGTGAATTTAAGTGAAGACACAAATTTAAGTCGTATAAAAAATAATTGACTAAATGTCAAGTGGATGGATTCTCAAATCCATGAGACATATGCCACACGCTATTAAGAAAAAAAAAAGGTCATTTGCCATATGCTACAAAAATACTAGACTTACAAAACTATGATGGCATCCGGAGGCTCTCCTGTCTTGTAAATACGGTAACAAAGATCAGATCCGAGTCAGTGCGTGCTTACGTTGTATTTATGTTTAAAAATAATGTTTTTATTGAAATGAGAGCAATGTTTACTTGGTTTTTCGAGAAGGAAACCTCCAACAAACTAGTACTCTATTACAATGATTCTCAAGAAACATCTTTCTCATCCCTCCTAATTTATTACAATGATTCTCAAGAAACATTTTGCTCATCCCTCCTACTCTTATTTATTCCAACTCTATCTTTTAAAGATAATTATTAAGGAAGATATTTCTAGAAACGAAAGTTTTTATCAGGTCTTCTTACATTGACTTGTTCATATTTATTAAATAGACCTTATTAACTAATGTTGGTATTTATTACATGGAAAATATATTATTCTATCTATGTGAAAGGTTAGGGAGGTTAGGTCCTTGACATGATCTCCCCCTTAAAAAGATCCTTGTCCTCAAGGCTTAAGATGATGAAATTTCTACAGAATAATATCTAACTCCCAGGTGATATCTTCTGATGGAGTATCCTTCATTTGAACTAACACTTCCTGGATGGTGTGTTAAAAAAGACGACGCTCTTATTGGTCAAATACGATGTGTGGTTGCAACCAAATGGAACCTTCTTCATCCAACTCTGATAGACTAGTGTAAGCATGGCACTCGGTGTCAATCACTTTCTCCAAGTAGGAGACATGAAAAACATGATATATCTTTGAGTTGTTGGGGACATCTAAATGATAGGCCACTTGCCCCACACGTTTAAGAGCAGTGTAAGGACCATAAAATTTGGGGGCTAGTTTCTTACACTATGAGATTTGAGTAAAATTTGTTTGTACGGTTGTAGACAAAGAAACACTTGGTCCCCTTAATGTAAATATCTACAATATTTTATTCCTTGTGTGTAGTCTGAACTAGAATAAAATGTGTTGTTTTAGTCAGTTTATACACCATCACCATCATGGAATCATGTTGTTTCACTGTTCTAGGCAACTTAGTGGCTTCTCATAGATGCAATTGTCTTATGATATACTGGGTGCCCGACATATGACACATTGCGCATTTCCTTCAAAACTACATTTTTTAGCTCATTGGAATTCACCACATATACTTTTTCCTTATACATGAGAATTTCATCTTCCTTCAGCTCATAGGAATTTAACTTCTACTAAAAATTACCTTAAACAAAACCATTATTCAACAAGATATTATCATAGACCAACATCTACTACAAATTGGAGAAGCTTCAACAACAATACATGGAATCAAGGGAAATAAAATTATTCATTGGCTAGACATCAAGGATTATGACTAAAAATAATTGATTTTAGATGGATGGATCATCATCAATTAAATGAAGAAAACGAGAACATAAGAAAATCATACTACTTGGTTTCATCACATGTGAAGCCTTTAATTGCAAAGTTTTGAGGAAGAAACTTTTTGAGGGAGGGTACTATGTTATGACCCAAAGGGAGCATAATAGGGTTAATGTAAATGATAAGACCCAAAAGGGAGCATAGATAGGGCTAATGTAAATGATATGACCCAAGGGGAGCATATATGAGCCAAAATGTACATGTGAGGTGTAGATATATCTGTATAGTAAAGCAGCCTCATGTGCAAGTGTGAATAGGTATATATAGAGATCATGTATTCATTATTGGAGACATGTGAATGTTGATGTATAAATGTATTTTGTTATGTGGATGAGGTTTTCCTATTCTTTAAGGAGCTATTCTGGCTGAATTTTTTTCCACTTGATTACACCATTGCAAATCATTAGGTCTAGAGAGATATAGAGTTTGTCAAGCTTGGTACCAAAACAAATTACTTCAGAGTTTTTTCTGTATATAAATTAGCTAAAACAAGGTCTCCATCTCGCTATAAAGAATTAGGGTTGGAATAATTACTTTAAAAAATGTGTTGGTTACTTGCAATTCTAGCATTCAAATCTGGTAGTAGGATGGTATTATCTTCATTTTTACACTATAAATATCTTGTTATAGGGTACTATAGGGACAATTTTTATCTAGATTGATTTTCTTATAAAAAACTATAATTAATAGGTGCAAAAAAATAGATTCTTATATAAATATTTTTAGCATTGATGTCTAATATTTCTATACAAATGTACTAATTGAAAGTGTCTATATTATGAAGCTAAATGTGAGAGGAAATTTTCTTCTTTATGTAAGAGGATATGTCTCCATCCCTCTGTAATATGATTTCTTGTTCCATCTCAACCACAAAACAAATCTTATATGTAACTAGTCATGGTCTCATGTTTCAATCAGCTAATCAATATCAATATCACTCAGGATCCAACTTATCATAGGAATTTTGCGTCAATATCACTCAGGATCCAACTTATCATTAGTGTTATCATCAAAAACACAAATGAGAAAACGAAAAAAATAAAATTGAAACAACAGCTGTCTATATTTTCACCAAACAATTTGTAGCATATGAGTAATGATTTGTTTGTATCTTCATCCCTAGATTTTCGATTGATTGAAAATCTATGCATCCCTGAGATTCTCGTGACCGGGCGTTTTTGTTCTTTTCCTGGTCGTCTGGGAGATGTGAGGAGATGGATAGATTCCCAACAAATGGAAAGGAAACGTGAGAAGATGGATGGCTTGAGATTGATTACCTGTTGCGTATATATTTGAATTAAATCACTGTTTTCCCGGTATTTTAGGAGAAGCCGAATATTGACCATTGCAATTTTCAGTTTTGTTTCCCGTGAGGACGCAGACTGCATATTACAAATACAATTTTCAGTTTCGTTGCCCGCGAGGACTGCATACTGCATATTATTGAAACGTGAGAAGATGGATTGCGATTTTCAGTTTTGTTGCCCGTGAGGACGCAGACTGCATATTACAAATGCAGAAACACAATAAACCAATCAGAGTCAGTGCGTCTGTACTCTGTATGTACGTGGGCGCCTCAACCTTTGTGGTCCACAGCCATGAAATATTTAATTGAAACACCTACTCTGCCCAGTACACTGTAGTGTATTGTAATTATGTAGGAGTGAGTGACGATGGATGGACATCCTGCCGGTTAGTAGAAGCGCCGCTGAGCTGAGTCACCATATAATCGTTTTAATTGGGAGAGTAACAAAGCTACTCGGTCTGTACTCCCATCTTCACATGCATTTCATAAGAATACTATCCACGGTGTACAACCTGCTTATATTCTTCATTCGCTCGACCTTCACATTGTAGTATTGTCGAAATTCATAACCATAAACTGTATCAATGGAACCCCCTACAATATTTTAGGTAAAAGGAAAGGATGCTTATATACATAGTGGCGATCCAATACCATTCATCAATACACTTGAAGTGAAGAGCAGCTGTATAGTTGGTATTGGATATATATTACAGTCTGACTGGGTTTAATGGTTAAGAACATGTGTTTCCTCTTAAGAGGTCACAGGTTCAAATCCAGAGGGGGTAGGGTATGTATACCTTCGTAGA